>JAKUCM010004864.1:0-52454 GCA_023374145.1 Lepidium sativum
TCAGAGGAAGAAACTCGATCGACTTCTCAAAATCTATGGTCTGTCTATAAATATCGGTGACTTGACTTGCAAGAGAGAATTTGCAGCCGATGCATTCTTGTGGAAGAACGGGTTTAGTTCTTCTATTGCCGACCATGATTCAGTAATCCCTAATTCTTCGGACGAAAGCTCTTTGATGGGAATGATGGCGGTTCTGATAAAACAGATGGTTTACTTTACATTTCGTGTGTCGTAAGTAAATAAAGTAAAACCCTAATGTTGTGTGCGTGGCCCTTAAGTTTCGTTTCTCGTTGTTTTTATGGATATTGATTTAGTCAGATAATGATTTATAATATCGTATTATTAGATTTTTGAACGATTTAAAGGAATATCATTCACAAAAGTTCAACTCTTAGTCAAATCTCGTTTCTCGAAATAACAGACACCAAAAAAATTGAAACAAACCTTAAAATCTGGAAAGCCTTCTATACAAGGGGAAAAAGCTGACCAATAGTCAGGAGAGTCAATCATCTTCTTCACCTCTCACAAACTCAACTTTTGAGATTTAAAGTACAATCATATTTGACATTGTTCATATAAGAGCCACAAATTTGGTATGGAGAGATGAAAGACTTCGTCTTATACTGTAAGCCCCCATATTTGCTCCATTGATTCGGTCCAAAAAATAGCACCAGCAAAAACCTAAAAATATATATGAATCTTTCCATAACCTATCGACCATATACCAATAATTTGTGAATGTATGGGACTTAATAAGAGGCCTAAATAGAATTATCTGCCTCGAGTTATGAATTATTGGTCAAAAATAAAATTTATAAAGGTTCTCTTAAGCCTTTACTCTATATATTGGATTTATAAAACATTGGTGAAACTATAATTTTCATAAACAAGTTTTAATTTTCTTTCAAAAAAATTTATTATGGTCAACTAATCTTTTGTTTAATTCTCAAATTGCTATTTCTTCTAACTTTAACACACCAACTTGCTTTAGTAAAAAAACCAAATTACAATGAAAATATAGTTCTATATACGGATCCCGTTTGCTCCTTCAAGTCATCAACCTTTTTTTACAACCGAGTCATTGGATTATGCTTTTTCAAGTATAAACCCACCTAATAATTGGTCAAGTAATCTTGTCGCTAACACTAGCAAACGATACTAAATTATGAGGTAAATCTAGACAACTTTCAAAACATGTAAAAATCGATTATCAGTTTAGACTCCATTAAGAAGATAAAAATCATATAGAACAATGTTTACAAGAAATGAATCACAAGCGGTATCTTTAATGTTACGGATGAAGAAATCAATTTTATGATACAATGTTATTTATGAAGAGCGAGGTGAAGACTTATCTTATATAGCATTGTTGGAGGTAGATCCAAGATTATATTCTGGTCCACGAATAACAACTGATGTTAACTTGCCAAAGCATGAATGCGGCAAAATGTTCAAGAAGACATCGCACACTTTTAGCTATTAACTCAGTAGAATCCTTACTCGGAAGTCCGTTATGTCTCCGAGTAAGATGGATTCGGCCGACACGTCATCAAAAAGAGAAATGAAAATATTTGTCCTCCCATAAAAAATATTTCCAAATATTTTGCAAGATCTTCGAAGATAACATCAAATCTTAACCAAATTGTAATATTTTCTATTTTCAAATTTTTTGTAATCCCCCTTTAAAATAAAAATATGAGCAAAGATCTCCACAAAATCACAATTTATATACAAACAATACAAATCAATTCAGCATTTTTACTCTTGGATAATTATCTTTATTTACTTAATTGATCAGAATTATAATCTCTCTTTCCTAATCTACTTTGGATGCAAATGGCTCTTAATCTAGTGGCAGACGGTAAGTCCACATAAGGCAGCTCATTTGCTCAACCAAAGATCGAGTCCCGAGCCTACATTATGTAGGAATTTGGCTATTATGCCGGCCAGTTGTGGTAAAAAAAAATCTACTTTAGATAGCTTTCTCCTCAAGCTACCTAACTCAAGGTTCGGTTTAGTAAAATATGGTTTGGTGGTTTTGGCCACCTCTGCACAATGATATAATAAAAAGCCCTAAAGTAGCTGCTTCTTCAATTTTAGGTTAAAATTGCGGCATGGGGTATCTCTGGTTTCACAAACGAGAAACAATGGCAATCGATTCGCAGTAGAAATAGCAAATTCCGATGGGGGAGATGGACGATGACGACGATCTGGATTTCTCCCAAGCAGGTAATCGGACTGGACGAGAACGGTTTGAAGACGACGATCGAGTACAAGTTCAACGATGAAGGCCAGAAGGTTAAGATAACGACCAAGTCCCGTGTACGAAAGCTAGCCTCTGCCCGGCTTAACAAACGAGCCATGGAGAGGAGGAGCTGGCAGAAATTCGGAGACGCCGGTAATGAAGAAGCTGGTAGCCATCTTACTATGGTTTCAACTGAAGAGATCCTTCTCGAACGACCCAGGGCTCCTCGTAAATTCTTTTTCTCTGCTTATGATTCTCTGGCTATGTAGTACTGTTTAGTACAAAATTCACTGCTTCTTTGGTACTCTTGGGTCTAAATGGTATGTGATATCTTAGGTACCAAAGCGGATGAATTAAAGGTAGCAGGAGACAGCTTGTCTCAGCTGGGTAAATTTGGTGCAGTTCTCATGGTTTGTAGGACATGCCACAAGAAAGTAGATCACTGGAATTCAAAGTGCACTTACAAGGATCTAGCTGCACCAACTGATGCCTTCATCGAGAGTCCACCAACATAGGAGACAGGTAGCACTTCTGCTGGAACTTGCAATGTCACTTATAACCCGCCTAGCATGAGATCTGGTGCAGACAGAAGTGCTGCAGGTTCAGACATGAGGAGGAGGAATGATGAGAACTCTGTGCGTGTAATCAACTTGCCTGAAGATACCAGTGAACCAGACTTGATGGAGCTATTCCATCGTTTTGGAGCTGTCACTCGTGTTCATGTGGCCATTGATCATAAAACTGGAGTGAGCCGAGGCTTTGGTTTTGTGAATTTTGTGAGCAGAGATGACGCCAACGAGCAATCAACAAACTAAATGGTTATGGTTATGGTAACCTCATCCTAAGAGTCTAGTGGGCCACTTCAAGACCAACTTAGAAAGAAATGTCTGATGAGACCTTAACACTCTTCTCATTTTCGTCTTTCTTTGCTATGGATATTATGTTTGTCGACAGGTTTATTTTGTTGGTTTAGTTTGTTATGAATACCTAAAATGTTATTCAATGATATTTAATCACATTATTATTTTTATTACTATGTATTCATTCTTATTCGAATAAATTATAACACTCCACAAAATCTATTCGACTTCTATATATGTTTGTCTTCTAAATTAGTTTTATCAAAGGTTTTTTGGCCGCGTTGTTTATATATAGTCCTCAATACTATTAATTAAATTGTAATAATGACAATTTCATAACATTGAATAGAAAATAAGGAATATTTCCGTTGTTAAAGACTTAGAGTTAACAAAAGAAAATTTCCAATTAATTTATCACATATGATAGCTTATGTCATTTTTAATCCCTCAAATAGAAGGTCGAGTTTTCGGATTTACCGAAACAATGAAAAGGGTTTCAAAACTCAGCATATTGTTCCGTAACGAACTATAAAATATCCCAAAAGACTCAGCCGAAACTCCTGATATCGTCGAGAAAAAATCTTCTGATTCATCGTCTAACAACGCACGCGATTTGTTAAGAAGCTCGTGTTCTTCATGGTCATCGTCTTCGTTTCAAATGCCTCTTCATTACCCAAATTACACAAAGGAAGACTATGAGGTTATGTCGGAGGAAGAACTCGATCGACTTCTCAAACTCTATGGTCTGCCTATAAAGGTCGGTGACTTGACTTGCAAGAGAGAATTTGCAGCCGGTGCGTTCTTGTGGGAAGATGATGGTCCAAGTTCTTCTCTTCCGGAGCATGATTCATTAAACCCTAATTCAAACGAAAGCTCTTTGATGGGATTAATGTCGGTTATGATCAAAGATATGTTTCACTACAGATTTCGTGCTTAGCAAGTAATTAAAATAAAACCCTAATTTTGTGTGGCCCTTAAGGTTCGCTTCTAGTTGTTTATATGAATTTCGATCATTCTGGTTTAGAAATATAATGATTTTACAATATGTAAAAGTAGATGGTATCCGAAATTTTTCGATTTAGGTTACTGTATTGGAACGGTTTAGTTCTCAAGTACACAAACCATCTAAATAATAGTTCAAGACTATCCCTATATATTGAATGTAATTTACACTTTCTTGGCATAGTTGGTAATTAATACTACTTCATTTTTATTTCATAACTGATGGTCTTAAGAGTATCGTTTACTTCTTCGTAACTTATTAACATTTAAGATCAGATTCCACAAGCCTAACTTTGATCGCTAACCACAAGATAAAGGTGAATTCGGCCCGGAGAACCATAATATACAGTATTAAATAACTTTAGGGCGTTTTGATGAATTTAGGAATATGAAATCAAAGATTAAAGAAATAACTTTTTTTTATTAGTTTACGAAAATCTCTCAAAATTTAAACTCTCTTAATCTCACAAGTTATGTCATAACATTGACATCTCTTTAAAACTCTTAAAATATCTCAATCTTATCTAATCTAACTACCTTCAAACTTATCCCAACAATCTCCTTCTTAATCTTGTAATCGATTTTCTCTTTATCTTGAACATAACAAAGTCTCTCGTTTCTTCGTCGTTCTTCACTTTCAACATGATAAGTCTGTCACCGTTCTTAATGTAAGCCACCATGGTATTGTCGTCCTCTGATATTCATCGTTAGTCACAATAGTAGATTTAGTAATCACACGCACAAGACTCACTTTCTTGAGCACCTCCAACCATTAGAACCCCATTAGGGGTTCTAAACAATATTTTAATGTAAATAATGAATTTTTAAGAGTTAAGAACTTTTATATTGGTTTTAATTTTTTTAGGTTCCAATAGTAGAACCCCGTTTAGAGTTCTTAAAAAATGTACAATGAAGCAATTTGCCATTACAAATGTACAATGGATGTTTTGTATTATACAATGTCGACTCCTCTTTCCGCATGCAAACAATGCATGAAATAAGCTTTTGAACCAACCAACTTCATAACAATTAAAAATCCCCGGTTTCTTGATTCATAGTTGGTACCTGAAAGAACAAAACACATGTTGTGAACAAACCATAACAAGAAAAACACAGGTTGTCAACAAACCATTATCATAGAAGATATTAAGAATTCAGGTTGACAAATAGTTTACTTGTGTCTAAAACGGTTTATAGGCACCGGTTATTGTAGAATAGTATTCAATTGATCCAATGAATACCTAGAATAAAAAGAAGGTTAGATGCTGATACTACGAGTTTTAACCCTATATCCTACTGCAAGTGCACAACAAACGAAATAATATTTAGGGATCGAATCCATGAAGACCAATTATCACACTAACGATTGGATTATATAACTAGAGCTAAGTCGATGAATACTTTGAGTGGAATTGATTGGAACTAGGAAATTTAATGTAGACAATATCTAAAGCATCAAGTTTAGAGAATTCATAAGGAAGTCAAGGTTGGGATGAGGAATCAATTCAGCCAAGTTCAGTTCCGTTCTCGACTAAAAAATAACAATTAACTAACCTACTCTCACAGCGATAATCACTATGCCTAGATCCTAGAGATTCTAACTCTCGTTGGTTCTAGAATTCTAACCATGCAGAATTGGCAGTTCCTAAGTGTCCACAACCCAACCTAGCATCAACTCTCGTTGGTAGTGAAGGAGTTGCTTACCTAGAAAGATTTTGATTCTTATTAAACTTCTGGGATGATAAGTAACATGAGATCATAGATTAGTTAGCTACTCTAATCTAAGCATTAACCATGTTTCTAGGCTGAGATTCCATAGTTGAAACATATTTGTTCATCACAGTTAAATCCCTTAAGATCCTTAGAATACCCTAAACTTGACTATGAACTACTCAGACATGGAAACAAAGAACAAGAAAACAATTCTAAAGAAATTTATTGAAAACTCAGAATATATGGAATAGAGGTTTAAGAATCCTTCTCCAATGATGTAGAGATCTGAATACTTCTCCTCTAGGTTACAACAAGAGTATGCCACTTTTTCCCTTCTAAAGACGTCCTTAAAAACGTGTTTTTAACCTAATATACATAGAGTAAACCAAACTGGTACAAAAATAAGGAAATCTGGTTTTCGCTTCGCAGGGTCTTGGATCGACCGATCCTTCAACTGCTTGATCGATCAATGTTCTCATTCGATGTGAAGCTTCCATATCGTGCAAAGGATCGTGTGTAACTTCTTCTTAAATAGCTCGATCGATCTCTAAGTGCTTGGTCGTGCAGCGGATCGTGCGCATGACATAGATAGATGGAGGTCGATCATGTCAGGCATGAAAAGTCAGTCAATGGGTCGAGCGCAGTTTTCCCTATCTAAACTTACGATCGATTGATCTTGGTGTTGATCGATCGATCGTTTAGCTCATAGTGGAAAAATCCAAAGTTAAGCTCAATCTTGCTCAGCATGTGGAATCCAAAGTATCCTTGCGTTTTGTACCTGAAAAGACTCTAAAAACACGACAAAGACTAAATAAAACATATGAATTAGCAAGCTATAAATCACTATAAACGAGGTATATCAGATGCATATATGGTATTTCTGGTTATGGTTTGACTCACCTGAGATGCAAACAAAAATGGAAACATATCAGCAAATGTAGTAGAGTAACCTGCTGCAAACTCGGGAGGTGTAGGTCTTGTTTCAGTTTCTGCAACAAAATTCGTTGCAAACAAAAAGAGAAAAAGAAAGAGAGGATTGAAACCTTTGTTAAATCGAACCAAACGGCTTTGTTTCCAAGATAATCTGAAAACCATTTTGCTGCTTCTTCTCCTTCATCAAAAGCTAAACTTGACCATTCCCACATCGAAACACCTTCTGCCACTGAGCCTGGTTTAGTCACTGGAATCTTGAATGGTCTCGTCCTTTATAGTTCACAACTAACCAATAACGGTCCCATTGAAATCCTACATCAGTTTCCACAGATCAAGCCCATCAAATTCTCCATTAGATCCACACCAAATCAAATTTTTAGTCAAACATTCGATCATTAGCACTCATGGAATTCTCATTACTTATCAAGATTTAGCACTATTCAAGAGCATATATGTTCATGAAGACAGCAAAGAGAAAATTCTATTGTTCACTCTTAGTCTCTCATTTTACAGAAATATTAACATTTTCACTGGATAATTTGTTCACTTTTGCATCCAATCAAACAAGAACTTTTCCAATATCATCTAACTTATATAACGAAACAGATATGATAGTGAAGCTTAGTATTCATGCCAGCAATAAAGGTAGAAAGTTTAGTGTTATTCTCTTGAACTCTAGAAATTTCCCAGAAATTTTGATTACTTTCTCAAAATATTTTCTCACTTCCCATCCAAACATGCGCGACACTTTCCCTTTGATCAAGCAAGACCCTTTTCCGATATCAATGAACCCATAACTTATAAAGCAATAGAAACAAATCAAAATCACAAAACTCAGCAATCCTTTTCATATCACTCACTAGAAGAAAAAGAAAACCTTTTTCTCAGGAATCAAACTATCATCAGAAGTGTGTTCATAATAATTTACATGTATGAGTTATGGTTGCATGAGGGACAGAGATTCCACGGCATGATTTGATCGGATAAATGAACAAAGATTGAATATTTAGAGCTTCCTCCATTTCGCTCTCACGAACAAACAATGGATTTGCTAAGGAAAAGTTTTAGAGGTAAAAACTAAACCTTTCAAATCGGGAGTAAAAGAAAACGAAGTGACGGGGGAAGCTTGACAGGCAGAGAAGGGAGACTCGACTCTTTTTTTCACGGTAAACCCTATGTCCAATGAAAGAGTGACACATATGGGGTTCTTAAAAATTCTAAAAACACTTAAATAAGAATAGGTTCTACTAACTTAACAATTTTTTTTTAAATTTTTATTATTTAATAACTAAGAACCCCACTTAGCAACCTCCTTTGGAGCTGCTCTTAGTTTGTTTCCAAACAAGTATGATCCACAAATCTCTATTTGAACCTTGTATAAACGATTTCGAGATCGCTTTGCCTTGACAAGGAATTTTCCCTCACGTTCGTGCATGAATTTATTTGGTACACAATTTTCTTCATTTAGAAACATGACTCATGTAAAAACAAGTCAATTCCCTCTTGTGTTTCTTCTTCCTTTTCATCCACTTGTGTTTCTTGTAATTTAAGCAATCAATTCGAACATTTAGAAGCAAAATGTCAGTATTTATCACACCAGTAACAAATTACGTTTGACAAATCAAAGTCTCCATTACCTTTACCTCGTCCCCTTCCACGACCATGTCCTCCTCTTCCGCATCCTCTTGATCCTTCACTAGAATGTCTTGTCTCCGAATACATCACTATTTTTGATCGTCTTGAGCTTCTTCTTCTTCTTCGAGGATTTTTTCTTCATAGGTCTTTAGACGCCCTACGACATCCTCAAAACTTGTGGTTTTAAGATCTAGAAGTTGCTCAAGAGATGCAACCATGTGGATGTATTTCTTTTTAGGAAGGCACTTGAGGAACTTCTTTACCAACTTTGTTTCTTCGATTTTATCTTCGAGAGAAAAACACCTAAATAAAATAGACGATAATTTCCCCACAAATTCATCTATTGAATCGTTTCTTTCATCTTGAGGCAGTCAAATTCGGACATCAACGTTTGTAACCTTGCTTCCTTAACACGCTATGCCCCTAGATTTTGAGTTATGATAGCCTCCCACACCTTATTTGTTGTGTCTAATTCACCAACTTGTAAAATAAGATCCTTCTGGTATAGATAGGAATAAGAGTGTCATCGCTATGTTGTTCTTCCTTTTGTCATCAATTTTTGTCTCAATTACCTCCCGTACCTCATATACATTGAGACAAACCTTCATTCTTATAGCCCAAACGGTATAGCTATTTGTTTTTAACATAGAGGTAGAGTCTCCTCCTCCTTTGTTCTTCTTTGTGGCTACTATGGCATTGATATCTCCCATTGTTCAATTCCTTTTGATTAAACCTCGTGTTTAATCTTTTCCTCGTGATTAAGACTCTTTCTTAATCAATCACCTTCGCTCTGATACCAACTGAAGAACTTAGGAATATAAAGTCAAATATTAAATAAATAACTTTTCCTTATTAGCTTAGGAAAATGTCTCAAAACCTAAACTTTCAAATCCCTTAATCTCACAAGTTATGCCACAACCTTGGCATTTCCTTATATACATTAGATAAATTTCATATTCTCATTAAGATAACTCCTAAAATATTTCAATTATATCTAATCTAATGACCTAATTTGTTTAGCAAGTAATTTGATTCAAGCTTATTTCAACACGTTTCTCTCTTATGATTTCTCACATGTTACGGGCAGCAAAATGGTCCAGAAAAGATTCTCCTGAGTGCCTCCAAAGAATATATCTGAGAGGACTCACGTAGCCTACAAACTCCGAGACTTCCATGACCTTGAGGGGAATATACATCAGTCCAAGATACCTTAGCTTTGCTATCCATCAGACCAAAGGGAAACACAACATTGTTTCTCAATTTCCTTCAAGCAGTTGTTAGCAGAGCACAAAAAATTGACTGTGCTAATGATAACAGATTCGATTAGCTGTAAACGCCCTGTAAAGGTAAGGATTTTGTAGTCCAAGCCTGCATCCGTGACTGAATTTTGTCCATTAATGGCTTATAATCTTGTTCACTCATTGGTTTGGTGGTCAAAGGCGATCCCAAATAGATACATGATTCGGTTGTGTTGATATGTAGCCCAGACATGACTACAAATGATTGCATAGTCTCGAGTATACCCTTAAGAGATGCTAGGGTACCATCACAAAAAATAATTTACAATAGATAAATATTTTATATTATCATGGTATATAATATTTTGCTTAACTAGTTTTCAATTTTTTTTCTGTTTTCTTATATTATACTACAGTTTGCTTTAGTAAAACAGAAATTGTATAGAGAATATTGTTACATATACTGAAGAAACACAATTTCTAATTCAAGTCGCCAACTTTTGTTTACAACCGAAGCATTCATTTTGCGGCCTATCCTTTTGGTCAAGTATCAAGACGCACTTTTAAGTATTCGTCAGTTAATATTGTCGCTAACAATAGTAATTATTTTATCACAGTGATAAGATTCATCGTTCTCTATCAATCATCGGTATTAACGACCGTTGTTGGTTGAAATATGTTATCTAAAAATGTTCTGTATTTATCAAAAAAAAAAAGTTCTTTAACAACTTAATCGAATCACTTAAGTCACGAGCAACAAAATTTCTTACTTCAATCTACACTACCTGGATAATGTATAATATTTTTTTACAATGTTAAATCGACACAATTTAATCTATCATCTAATTAAAATCCACACTCTAAATTTTCTTTAATGTATTATGTGTAATAGAAAGTGATCATTTTTTTTTATGTCAAGTTAGATTATCTTAAGCACTATTAAGAAAATACACATAATAATCTTATTTATCAAAAGAGAAAAGTATGTATAAAAAACGTTAATAGCTAAAATTAAGCTCTCATGAAATTATCTACCATACAACATTATTTATTAATGGAATTCACAAGGAACTCGCGATATGTATAATATTTAGCCTTCATCAAATACATCAAAGGTTAAAGCAAACCAAAGACAAAATGAGAGACAACATTATGAAATGTAGAGAAAAAAAAAGTGGAAGAATAATTGAGAAAGAGAGGTCAACATCAAATCTTGGAAACCAAATCTTACATTAGACCAAATAGGACATGTGTCACAGTATGATTGTCACAAGTGAGCATAATCTTATCTCAGATCCTCCCCCACTTGTGTTGTGTCCCTCTCAATCCCCAACTCTTATTGTATTGCCCTTTCACTCTTTCCATAATCCCAATAGGCAACAGCTTACATATCCAACATTATGTATTTCCAATCTAATCATTTTTGGAAGTGCCTTATGTTTTTGATTGTGAACTCTCTCCAAACTTCCACCAAATGTGCCCTAATTAAGCTTCATAACTTGTTGGCTTGATTGAAAATAATAAACGAGAAAATGTTTCTGATCAAAAATCTACAAGTTTCCGATGAAGATAATATTTGATTTGTAAATAGTAAAATATATAGATCACAAGAAATGGTTGGAATATCATCAAATTTTTATAAATATTTTTGACTAATTTTAGAGTATTACAAACATAATTAACATTGTCGTGGAGTGTTTATACAAAATGATTGAATAGAAAAAGATCTGATCGTTATAGGTCACTGTGGCACTGGCAAATAATGGACGGTTAATAAGAGTTGATATTATATTTTATATTTTATATTTGTGACAAGTTGATGTAATTAATTCACAGAAGAATGTGAGGCACCGTATTTCCATTTATATACTAGTTGCTATTAATTAATTAGTCTGTTAATCTTGAAAATTTAATTAATCATTCATTCCGACCTTAACACTGACATTAAGCATTCGACAAAACTGGCCAGACAATTCTCTTTATTATCTTTGCATTGAAAGAAATAATAAATTACTGCTCTTTTTTGTAAGTATTTATACTATATTTATCAATATACCAGCCGACTATCTCCACCAAGTTACTTTAAAATGATATCGTCAAAATAATCAAAATTCGTGAATTTAACATTATGAAAAGTACAAAGTAATTTGATATGTTTATGTTTTCAATGCAATATCCTTGATTATTTAATTAAAATAACAAAATTAAAGTATTTGCTATGCCATGCCAGTCTCTCCCTTACCGATATAATAGAAATATATTAATATTCGAGATTTGAGAGATAGGTAAAGATTCGTACCAAACCGGTTTAGATTTTTCAAATCAACACTAACCAGTTTGAACCGGATGACGCATTTAAAAAAATCGTATGAATTCATTTGTTTATGTTTCTCAGTTCTTCTTGTTTGTCCCACAACATGCATTTTTGTTTCCAGCAGAGAAAAATATTTATTTTTTCTTCTCGCAATAAATGCTTACATTACATGACGATATTAAAAAATACATGTATATAATAAATTACCTAAAGAAAAAAATAAGAGCAAACTCAAAGATTTTAATCAGCTTTTTTTCTTCCCAGGCTGAATTAAAAGCAAATTAAAAACAAAAAGTAGTCAAGAAAAATTAAAACTCGAAAATAAAAAAGAATAATTATTAATAAAAATTACAATTAGGCTATGTAACAATTTCTCCAATACTAATTACTAATACTAATTAAAGAACTAATCACGAGGACGTTGGATTATTCCTTCTTTTCCTCAAGTCAACCACCACGACACTTACGTTATCGGAGCTCTGTCTCGCCAGAGCTAACTTGGTCAATAGCAACGCTGCGTCGGAGCACGCGTTGTGCGCCGCCGTCTCATCTAAGTCTCCACCATCGGCTGCATCAGCGCCTCGAAGGCACATGCGAGCCACGCCACACGCTGTTTCGTTTGGCACAACGTCCCAAAGTCCATCACTCGCTAAAATCAAGCACTCGTCATCGTCGGTTCGATCTGTCACTGTTACCTCCGGATCAGGAATCACATACGGTTTTAGGTAATTATCACCGATTGCCCTAGACATGGCGAGAACTCCAAGAACCCTAGCTCCATCCCAGTAGATAACTCGCCCACCCGCTTGCTGGATCCGAATCAATTCATCGGGTCGATCCGGCTGTTACAAAACCATAAACTCATTAGCAACATGCGACTTTAATTCATACTTGAAAACTGGTTCATTAGAGAGTTTGATTTGATTTTACCTTGTGATCTACGGATAGAGGGATGGCTACGCCGTTACGGCAAAGCACGGCGCGAGAGTCGCCGCAGTTGGAGACGATTATCTTTTCCGGCGTGACGATGGATACGACAGCGGTGGATCCGACGGCATCACACTGAGGAGACTGCAATTCGCATCTACAGGAGCTCTTAAAGCTTTTATTTGCACCGTTAACAACTACGTTGCACTCTCGTTTGCTAACTTCTTTGTCCATTTTTTTGAAACTCTCCACCATCATCTCCTTCCACTCGTCGGCGGCCATAACTTCAGCTTCCTTCTTCACAATATCATGCAACCGTTCTTTGCACTTCTCTGCAACCTATATCAACCGAAAAAGACTTATTAGTCAAAATATTCAGAAATAAATATCTATATAATTGGTAGGAAATTTGAAAATATGCTAACGTACATGAGAACAGCCATGACCGTCAAACACGCCGTAAAAATGAAGATTATCGGAATTCCGTTGAATAAACGAAGGATGAATCGAGACAGCGTCTTCCATGTCTCTTCTCCTACCACAAACCGACGTCGTGCCGATCTTAGGTACATCGGAAAAGAAACAGTTCTCAGCTTCCGTCGCGGAATTTGATATCAGATTTGAATTCTTCACCAGATTCGTTACTTTTGATCCAACCTTCTTAGCACTCCTCACATTCGGACCCAGATCTAGGTTTCCTGGAGCCGGTAGCGTTGACAATGAAGTCTCACGTTTCTGCCGTTTACGGCAACTCTCAAGCGGAGGAGCAACGGCGGAGTCTGCAACAATCTTTATCGACGGAAGTAGATCTAACCGCCGTCTCAGAGTAGCTCGACTAGTCGAATCAACCGGTGCAGCCGGTTCACTCTCCCCAACAACACCACAGCAAATCCCAGCCATTTGATCTCAATTCACAATAACAACAACAAGTTTTCTCCGATAACAGATCGTCAAACAATCGCCGACTTTGAGTTCTACAACAATATTACAGTCAGTGAGATGAAGAGAGATATCAGAGAAAAGAGAAGAGAGAGATATTGAGCGTTAGGAAATGCAATAAGATTTTTAAAAAGAAAAGGTGAAGAAGACGAGCACAGCAACGGAAAAAAAGAAAAAAAGAAAAAAAGAAAAAAAAAGGGTTTTCGCATGGAAAGGGTTACACGTAATTAACGGGCAGGAAGGGAAGCAAAAGAGAAAAGCTGACCGTCAGCAAAAACGGGCAGCATCCGACACGTACCGTTTGGTGTGACGTTCCATTTCCTGGTACCTAGATACAATCTCCACCGTCCATTAAATATATTCTCTCATCTGAGATCTAAACACGTGTCTAACTTTCTTTTGGATACGCCGTTAACGTGGCCCAATCAAAGCTCGACACGATTTAACGGTAACGACCGGCCTTTGTTGACACGCATGTGGTCCTCCCCTTCCCTTTGTTCTTTTCTTTTTTGTTTCTTCAATTTTGTGTTACTTATTTTTAATTACAGTTTTATAATTTAATTAGAGTCAGAGGTCAAAACTATTTTTTTTTGTGAAGGGCAATATTATAAAGGTGCAAAAGTACATAACCAAAAGTTCTTATAATCAACTATACCATGTATCTCTTACAAACTTGACGAAAGCATCAGTCATATAATTGAGGTTACGAGGAATCCCCGAAAGCATGAAACACGAAAACAAATCACGTAATCATGCAAAGTCTTCCTGATATGGGTGAAAAGCTGGCCAATCCCCCAGCTTCATGAAAATCTCCAACACCGCTGCATAATCTGTCAATATCTCTACCTCCAAAACTTGGATAGCTACCAAGAAATCCATGGCCTACAAGACAGTTTCCACCTCTGCATGCAGTGCTGATAAACTGCGATGGACACGTCGAGCACCCGAACAAACACCCTCTATTGAATCTGAAAAACCATACCATCCTAGCCCCATCTGTAGGTCTGTCGTCTTCCAGGACACGTCTACGAAACATCTATAACCTGTGAACCCTGAATTGGTTGTAGATGAGATAATCCAAGAGGATTTTGTGTCTTGGAGTAGCTCAAATGTCGAGGCCGGGAAGTAACTGTTGTTAACCGTGCCTCTAACTATTCCCCATATTCCGCCCTCGATCGCGTGATAATGTTGCGAGGGTCAATAACCGAATTCGAAAAACAAAAATCGTTCCTTGCCTTCCAAATATTTCAAATCAACCAAGGAAAATAAAGAAAATCTCTTCCGTCTCCGTCTGTCAATCTCCAAAATAAGTGGTCCAGGTTATACCAAATTGAATCCCCTGGAAAACTCTGTAACACTAATGGGATGTCTGATAGAGCTCATACTTGTAAAGCTATGTGGCAGTGGGATAACATATGATTAGTAGTCTCCACCCCCGCTTCACATCTTAGGCAATCCGGAGAACAGGGGAAACCCCGCTTTACCATATTCTGATTTATGGCAAAATTTCCTGAGAGAATCTGCCACAGAAAGTGCCGACTTTTGTTCAGAGCATTAACCTTCCAAACCTTCTCATATAAGGCCTCAAAAATTGGACCAAGAAAGCAGCTCTGAGGATTCGAAAGAGTTTTGAGGACGCGATACCCTGACTTTACAGAATACCGACCCTTCTCAGTAAAATGCCAACCCCAATAATCCGACCATTTTGGCAATCTGCTTTTGTCGCTGGGAAAAACATCTCAGATAATATATTCATAGCTCAGGAGATGTTTCATGCTCTTCCGACGAATCCTTTAGTCAAGGGTAAATTTATAGCCATTAAGACTGACATGAGTAAAGCATATGATCATGTGGAATGGAATTTCGTCCAAACTTTATTGCGGAAATTGAGATTCTATGAAGCATGGATCAAATGTATAATGTTTTGTATTTTAAGTGTGGAATATTCCACATTATTAAATGGAGCTCTTCGAGGCTGTATTAGACTCAAGCGTGGGTTACAACAGGGTGATCCCATATCACCATATATTTTTATTTTGTGTACGAAGGTATTAATTTAGAAGTTACGGGTCACAGAACAGAAGAGATTATTGACATGTATTTATATCGCTCGGATTAGTCCGAGTATGACACATTTGTTATTTGTTGATGATAGTTTTTTCTTTTGTTAAGCTTCAAAAGAAGAAATGCATCAAATTTTGAGGATACTCAGTGAGTGTGAGCATATCTCTAGTCAACAGATTAATTTTCTGAAATCATCAATTCAATTTGGCCAAGGAATACCAGATGCTGACAGAAGAGTTTTGCATCAAGCATTGAGAATTCATAAGGTGGGAGGAATGGGTTCATACTTAAGTATCTCTAACAATATTGGAGGAGCAAAAACATGAGTTTTTGCTTTTGTCAAAGAAAAACTTAGGGATAAAATTAATAGTTGGTTTTCGAAAATCTTGTCCAAAACCGGGAAGGAGGTTCTAATTAAGTCAGTGCTGACAGCTCTGCCTACATATGTGATGTCATGTTACAGACTTCTGAAGTCGATTGTGCACGAATTCTGCTATTGCCGATTGTTGGTGGTCTAACTCTGGTACCTCGAAGGGGATTCACTGGTTATAATGGAGGAAAGTCTGTAAACCAAAGTCGGAAGGTGGTTTAGGATTTAGAGTTCTGGAGGATTATAATTATGCCTTATTAGCTAAAAAGTTTTGGCGTCTCATTGAAGCCCGAGAGTCGTTGTTGACACATGTATTGAAAAGGCGGTATTTTAATGTCCGTTAATGGCGAGGGAGAGGGTTACTCCATCTTACGGTTGGCGGAGTATTTTATCGGCCTAATTCTTAGTGCAGAAAGGGGCGATTAGGAAAATTGGGAATGGGGCGACGATAAGAGTATGGGAAGACTCGTGGATTCCAGATACCACACCTCGTCCGACATCACATATGGTTTTACCAATGTTCCCTGATCTTACAGTGGATCAATTTATTGATCAGCAGACGGGATCTTGGAAGGCGATTTAGGTCTATCAATATTTTGACTCGGTTGATGCCTAGTTAATTTTACGGATCCCAATAGTACTTAACCTCAAACACATAACTTTAGATATTATCTTATATGCCATATTACATAAACTAATTGGTCCAAATTCTGCCATCCTCGTAGGCCGAGAAGTTTTCGGAATAAGGCATATATTTGTTTTATTTAAACTCGTATCAAAAAAACTTTGGGAAATAAAATTATTCACCAAATGAACCAGATTATCTTGTACTATGTCCCATGCCTCTTGAAAAAACAAGGTCGTCATCCCATCAGGGCCAGGGGCTTTCGAGGGATCCATCGAAAATAGAGCGTGGCAAATTTCTTCTGTAGATGCACTGCGCATCAGTATCTGATTATCCAAATCACTAATTTTGGATTCCAACTCATCCAAAACCAAAGTAGAATCTCCGTTACTGGAAAAGAGACTCGAAAAATAATTTGTAGCTTCCTTCAAGATGTCTTCATCCCTTGTAACCCAAATATCCTCACTCGAATAAAGACCAGTTATCATATTCTGAGCTCTACGTTGCTTCGTCTGAGCATGAAAGAATCTTGTGTTTTCATCCCCTTATCGCAACCACTTATTCCGACATTTTTGTTTCGAGTACACTTTGTTGTCGCAATATGCACGTTGAATATCTAAATTAACTTGTAATATTCTATCAGAGTCTGGTGCCCCACTATTTTTGAGACCCTCCAACTCCCCTACCAGATTCGTAATCCTCTACTGTCCAGGTAAAATATTTTATTGTCGCCAATATGAAATGTCACGACAATAAAACTTCAACTTTTCGTTCAGAGAAACATGATCTCTACACTGATTACCAGCCTAACTCTTCCGTAGACAATCTTCTTCTTAAATACTTCTTTTAATTTTTGTTTTTCAACTTTTAAAATTTATAATAGTTATGGACCAATAATTACTATGAATAATCTAACAAAATCTCTAACTAGTACTGTGAGGTAAATATTAAACATTCTTAATACTTTATGAAATGAAAGATTCGTTAAGTGAAAGTCTTTATATATATATATGATTCAAATTACTTCGTAACCATTTATCAATAATGCATTTATGTGTTTTGAATTCTCTTTTAAAAATATTTGACTAAATCTCTTCTATAGTAACACAAGCGATGGTCCTGTACGTACAAATTCGCCTTAAAATAATCTCGCACCATGAACACGTTTACACATATATTGTCAAAATTATTCTAGGAATATATGATCCATAATATATAACAAAATAATTTTGATTTAGAAACAAACAAGAAATCAAAGATCCAGAATTTCCCGACAAGGAAATGTTTACTTTGTTCTCTCGCTTCACACATGCAATCTAATTAACGTATAAACAATCTAAAGTGCTGTTCTATTATGCTTGAATGTTTATAAATTTTAACGTGTGTTGTGTGTGTGAACTACAATCAATATTTACATGTTACAAGAAACATTAATATTAACTCAAAAATACGTAAGACAGAGATAAAAGAAAATAAAATTTTATAAAATCATTTGACAAGAAATGTTTTCATCTCATTTCTTACGCATTGTCCATGCTTGAGATATTCTTCATGACAACAATAAAAACGAATGAGATATTTTGGTTTGGTATTGATTGATTGAAAGATTTTTTATTTTTCTGTAATGGATCCTCTCATGCTTAGTCGATGAAAGCTTTGGATAATCGACACGTGGTAATGTTCGTCCTCCCACCTGTGGCTTTGATTTCACTCACATCACCGATTCGCATTTCACAATGACGTGTATACAGTCACATCTTGTTCTTTTTTTGTTAATCAAACAAACAAACAAAAACAATGTTTTAAAGCAGAATATTTTATTAAATTTCACGATGTTTTACTGAACCCCAAAACATTTTAATAATTTGATCAACCGATATGTAGATAATACGTTAATATTTTCAATCAATTTCCTGTTCTTGATCAAAAAGAAGTCATCACTTACAACAAAATCCTATGTTTATAAAATTTGTATTATTTTTAAAAAAATAAAAATTGAAGGGCTGATAAGTACACTGACTTCCTCGCATCCAGCTGTTTAATAAATTGAATGCGTCTACGTAAGCAAGTTAGAGAGTGTACAACACGCGCCGTTGGGACCCACTATATGTCTGAAACTGACTCTCTTCCCTGCAAAAGTATTTAAACAAAATAAATAAAAAAAAGCCTCCAAGACAAGGACTGAGTGACACGTGTTTAGTCTGACGTGGAACTGTAAGATGCTTCCTCGGTCACTTCTCCATGACTCCAATTCGGCGCATCTCCACGTTTCGATCTATTACACGCAGTTCCCTTTTCCCTTCTAGTCCTCCTTCTTTTTCTTTGTTTTCGATTGCACCCCTATATTTTTATTATTTCAGCATACACCCTCTATTTCAGTGGTTTATCGTGAAAACTGTCGACTAAACAGGGATTTTACCATGGTCGATTAAACTATGAATTCCCTACCTAATTAATTAAACTTTCAATTAAATATCAATTTTTGAAAAAACATTAAATTTCAGTTTGATTCCGCCGATTAAACAACGATATCATCCTATATCAATTTTTTTTAAAAATAATTTGAAAGCCAAATCAAATTTTGAAATATCGATTCAGTTCTTATCTTCCTTTTAAAAAATACTTAAGATAGATTTTGTTCTAAAAATGAGTTCAAACTTATCAATTTAAAATGTTGATTTTGATATTTCAAACCAACGAATTTGAATTCATTTTTAAAAAGAAAAAAAATCAAATTTAGAGATTCTTTAAAAAAATCTAAATCGATCTTTCAAAAATCGATTTGATTTTCGAATGGTGAAATTTTTTAGATATAAGATTATCAGAATATTCAATTAATTGAATCAACCAAATTTTTTATGTTTTTTCAAAAGTTAACATTAAATTAAAATTTTAATTAACCAATTCAAAATTTATAATTTAATCAACCATATTGGTAAGTTCTTGTTTAATATACAGTTTTCTATAGTTTATTATATTATTTTGTTTCATACAAATTGGATAAAATTAGTAAAAACATTTCTAAAGTTTTTAATAGTAATGAATTGATTTTAGTTTAGTGGCAAATGTGTAACTATTAAATATTACTTTATATTCAAAGATTAAATTTTGTTGTCGAAGTACATATGAACTTGATTAATTATAATTTAATATCGATAAGATAATTTTGATAATATCACCTAGAATAAATGTAAATACGTGAATCTTAATTTTGATTATATATATATATATATATTTTACGACTTTTGTATTTTAGTATTTCGGCAAAACTAATAACTTTTTAATAATATAATAACAATATGCAAATACTAAAAACAAAATTCTATTTATTTATAGATTCCATGGGAGCATAGCACACAATATAATAAATAAATATAATTAAATTGTGTCTTGGATATTTTTTGGTAAAACATTCGGATGTTTAACACACGTCCACTTTGGTTATAAAGTGAGTAGTTCTAATCTCACAAAGCTTGGGACAGCAAGAAAGCACGAAGAACCAATTAATGTAAGACACGTATAAGATTTTAGCTGTCAAGTTACAGACCTACCACTACTACCGCCACGCGTTGGTCTTCTGGCCAAACTTGGATGAAGAAATGACCGGCACGAACCTAACATCCACCGGTCTCACTTGACACGTTATGCATGTTTTTTAATGACTTTGCTCTTTGCTTTTTCCGATTATTAGTCAATAATTACATGACTTGGCTAGTTTTGTTGATTACATTCAATACTTTATTAGATTAGCAGACTATGTGCAGCTAACCTTAAATTAATTTATTGCCTTCGAAACTTCTTTTCTATACGTTATTTTTTACGGAATAATTTTATATTTTTATAAGATTGGAAGATTCCACGTCTAAGCATACATTAATCACTACGCCTTTGTCTTTTTCTTTTTAGTTATTCTATATATAGTCTCTTAATTTCGTGATTATTATTTTCCCTATATTTCTGTCCAAGCTAGTAATACTAGTTTATGTTGCCGTGTGAATAGGCATGCATCATGACATTTTCTCAACATGCAAGCATTCGACATATTTTGAAATATTCAACATTATGATATTTATTTTTTACTCCATTTTTTTTGGTAATTACATTTCAGAACCTTATAATGCATAATGTGAATCTATAAGCATTCATCAATTGCTTAGATCGATGAAATACAATCACTAGGTTACGCCCATTAGTGATTAACCATTCTGAATCTCATCGATATGATATAGTCTTGACAAAAAATGTGACAAAATTTATTTTTGCCTCAAAAGTTAGATTCATGAATCATGATGAATACTTTGTCACGAAACTCATTGATCTCAATAGGGATGTTACTTTTGGGTTTTTACCCATTGGATACCCAAAACCCAAAAGAAAAATAAAAGCCCAAAGTCTTATTTCAATAAGAAAAAATAATTGGGTTTTAATTGGGTATTACCCATAACAAATGGGCTTTTTTCGGGTATACCCATTGAGTAATGGGTACCCAATGGGTTTTTGGTGTTTTAGAGATTCTTTTATTTGGTTCCTCTTCTGTCTCTCTCTCTTACGACGGAATCATCTTCTTCTCTCTTTACGGATTTCTCTCGTCTCACAGAAGATCGTTGATTAATCTTCTACCTTTACTGTAAGTGCCTCAGCTCCAATTATGTTTGAGTAGATTAACCTTTAATTCAGTTTTTGTATTACTTCTCTTCGATTCTGCGTTGTAATTCGACTCCTTAGGTTTGATTCGTTCTACTTTTCGGATCTGAGACCGTTTGTTTACTGGATTGTTCTTTGCTTTTGGTTTTAATCCTGCAAAAGAATCATTGTGGCTGAAATTATAACTATGAAGCTGTTATTTTAGTTGAGTTAGCTTTGTGGGATACTTATCTGCTCTTGAGACTTGATTGATTCCTGTTTTTGGCTTTGTGGTTCTTCAGTTTGTATATTTGTTTCGTTGAGAGAGGAAGTGATTGAGTTTGCTTATTACTTTTATTACTCGACATGATTTAGTGTCGGCGTCTTCTCGTCAATTTTGGTCTCATTCACGTTATTAATCATGCTCCAGTGCTCTTCTTCTCGTTATTAATCATGCTCCAGTGCAGCTCGTGCATTGATTCTTTTTGTTCTTTGATATAAAGATCGGTTATTTTTCTCGCTTAGAATCATGGGTTTGCTTTTGTTCAAAGAATTATTTGATGATCGATGATGATTTTGATAAAGATGGATTACTGTTCTATTCCCATCTGCTTTGTTTCTTTGCTGAGAAATTTTGTGACAGAAGACATTAATGGACAACGAAATTTCTACTTTTTATAAAACTGTTATTTTTTAAGCTTTGATTGTTTGTTGGAATTGTATTGAAAATTTTCCTATATGAATAACATATGGAAATTAATATGAAAATTATGTTATGTGGCTGTTTTCCTATATGAATAACAGAAGACATTTGGCTGTTTCGATGTAGCCAAATATATATACTATAATAATCAAATGATATATACTTTCCATAAATCTATATGTGGTTATAATATACTCGTTCACATGAAAAATTATGTTATGTGGTCCAAAGTCACATAAAAACGATTAAGGTGATGATTGAGTGTCTTATTATATATATATATATATATATATATGAGAATGAGATGGTGTTCACAATAAATAAATTATGTATAAAGAAAAGAAAAGGTATTTAAAAAAAATTCCAGTGCTTCGTTGAAATTTAGTAGCCAGTGCAAAGTTTTACTTGTTTTTGCTTTGGTCAGTCAATGGATTCACAGTTATTGTTATTGTTTTTATGTTTGTTATTGTTTTTTGTAGATGGATTCACAGTCATTGGAAACAATGGAAGCTCTAAATGTTGAGAATGAGTATATAACAATGAATGAGGAGGCTGAAACTCAAGAAGCATCACAATATGCAATTCAGCCTACTCAAGCAACTAACAAACGCAAGAGATCTACTGTTTGGAAAGAGTTTGTACCAATCGGAGTAGAATCAGATGGCAAACAAAGAGGTCGTTGCATTCATTGTAATAAGAAGCTAGTCACAGAAGCCAACCATGGAACATCAGCTCTAAAGCGTCATTTACAGATTTGTCTAAAGAGAGTTCCACAACCAGGAGAAGAAAGGCAATATGATTATAAAGTAGATCGACAAATGGTTAGTGAAATCATTATTCACCATGAATTGCCTTTTAGATATGTTGAGTATGAAAAGGTTAGAGCTAGGGACAAGTATTTGAATCCAAATTGTGAGCCTATATGTAGAAGAACAGCTGGAAATGATGTGTTTAGGAGATATGAGGTAGAGAAAGAAAAATTGAAAAGAGTGTTTGCGAATTTTAAAGGGCGGGTATGTTTTACTTCTGATTTGTGGACAGCTCATAGCACCATGACATGATATATCTGCTTGACTGCTCATTATATTGATGAAGCTTGGAATTTGAACAATAAGATTTTAGCATTCATTGACATGAAACCTCCGCATACCGGTGAAGAATTAGCTAATAAGATTCTAGGTTGCTTGAGAGAATGGGGTTTAGAGAAAAAGGTATTCTCTATAACATTGGATAATGCTACTAGTAATGATACTATGCAGAGAATTCTTAAGCATCGTCTCCAGATGATTAGTGGTGGTGGATTACTGTCTGATGGAAAATTTTTTCATGTGAGATGTTGTGCACATATATTGAATCTGATAGTTAAGGAAAGATTACTACTAGCTACTGATCTCTTAGAAAATATCAGAGATAGTGTTAAGTTTGTCAAAGCATCAGATTCAAGAAAAGAAGCATTTGCAGCATGTGTTGAAAGTGCAGGGATTAGGAGTGGAGCTGGATTGTCATTAGATGTTCCTACACGATGGAACTCCACTTATGATATGCTTGCTAGAGCATTGAAGTTTCGTAGGGCATTTGTCAGCCTGAAACAGTGTGATAGAAATTACAAGTCGTTGCCTTCACAAGATGAGTGGGATCTTGGTGAGAGAATTTGTGATCTTCTGAAGCCTTTTAGTGTGATCACTACATACTTTTCTGGGGTCAAATATCCTACAGCCAATGTGTATTTTCTACAAGTGTGGAAAATTGAGTGCTTGTTGATGAAATATGCTAATTTTGGTGATAGTAGAGTGGAATTTATGGCTAAGGGTATGCAATCCAAGTTTGCTAAATATTGGGATGATTATAGTATCATTTTAGCCATGGGAGCCATTTTGGATCCGAGATTAAAGCTTCAAATCCTCAAATCTGCTTATGATAAGGTGGATCCGAGTACTTCAGAGGAAAAAATTGGTGTTGTTAAGCAAAATTTGAAAGATCTTTATGAAGAATATCGCACCAAGACTCTAACTTCTTCCACTTTCACTAAAACACCAACTCCGAATGAACTTCTTACAGAGTCACCATTAGAAGATGATCCAAATTTTGTAAGTATATTTTCTTATTTTCATATTATCATTTACTTTGTCATAATTTGTCATATTTAGTATGTTTTTATGATACAGGACCTCTTTGAACTTGAGAGAAACATCCTTCCTAACTCGGATAACACCAAATCTAATCTGGATGCTTATTTGGATGAGCCCAGATTAGATGTGAGGTCTTTTACAGATATGGAGGTCCTGACTTACTGGAAGAACAACGGGCAACGTTATGGTGATTTGGCTTCTCTAGCATGTCATATTCTCAGCATTCCAATCACCACAGTGGCATCAGAATCTGCTTTCAGTATAGGAGGTCGGGTGTTGAACTCCTACAGAAACTGTCTCCTTCCAAGAAATGTCCAAGCTTTGATTTGTACTAGAAACTGGTTACGTGGTTTTCCCGAGCTTAGAGGTAAAAATTTGATTTTAAATTCAGTAAATTATTGATTTAGATTGATGGATTCACATTTTGAAATTTTAGGTGATATTGAAGATGACTTTTATGAAGAAACTGGAGATACTATGACAAGTAGCCTATGAATATGAGATATAAGTAATATCTTTGTTTCATTTAATTTTAGATGTTGTGATTTTTCAAGAGGAGATTGAGAGATATATTGGATGATTTAGTAAATGATAAACATATTTAATTTGATTTATATTATGAAAATTTTATCTAAAAAATTTAAATATTACATATACATATTTTTAAAAATTATTGAAAGATACAAATTTAAATATTTGTACAAATAAGTTTAATTATTGAATGATACAAATAAATTTAATTATTGAAAGGTACAAATAAAAATGTTAAGAACTCCAATACAAATAAATAACTGGGTACCCATATAAAACCCATATATTACTGGGTTTTTTCTGGGTAGTCTTAATAAGACTTTAAGTCTTATTGGATTTTTCTATTTTGAGTTTTTTTTGGGCGAGTTAATTTTGGGTTTGGGTCGGGCCGGGTTTTTTTACCCAAAATCACATCCCTAGATCTCAACAAAATATTTGAAACCGTCAACGATGACTCATGTGTTGACAGATAATATATAGGATAATGCTCGGCTTTGATGCTGTACAAGCCTCAAAACAAAATTGTATTTGCGTGCACTCAAAAGAAAATGATACACATATAATGTCTGTATTTGAACTTTTATTTGGGCCATAGAAGAAACGTACGTACGTACCAATATGCTACAAAGTTAAGCGACACAGGAGACAATATGAACATGCATGGTGCTTTTATAAGAGACCCACAAGCACAAAGAAACAATTTGACGGCAAAACTAGCACCATTATCATTGAATCCCCCAACTTGTTTCACAATTGTATTATTGTTATTATTGGCAATACAATGTAATTAGAGGAACAAAGATCCAAACAAAAGGGAGTTTTGTATGATATATCTATAAGTTTCGGTATAGCTGAATAATGTATTTGCATAATTTTATAGACATTATAAATCTATTAACTAATTATCCAAACATTTTTTTAATTATTTTTGGTAGATTTATAAAATAAAAACCTTGATATTTCCTATACTAAAATACATATATTATTTTCGAGGGCAACGCAACAGTGTATTCGCGAGATATGGGCCATGAAGGGTGAGAGAACAGTCTGATACCAGCAGAGTGCGAAACCCAACTCTAAAGGGCCCTTGTTTAAAGGCCCACCAATGGAGAAAAGGCCGATATTGAGCCGTTACAGTACGAGATACATTTTTGCCAACGGAAGTGCTTTTCTTTTATTTTCTTTTAAAAATAATGCAAATGTTTTATGTTTCTATCGGTCTACATATAATGGACAGATTTTGTAATGTAATAGATGGTCCAGTCAAGCCAATTTAGCTGAAGTCGATAAAACGTCTATTATTTACCAGTTAAAGGGAGCGATTACACCCATACTACATATGAAAGCAAAATGAAACAAGTTCTTATCTTATTTATATTTCATTCAATAAAACTTTAAATAGTCAAATACAACATACTGCTTCCTACATTCTCGGAAGTCTTTTACCACTACAAAAACAAATAACTTGACTAATTTTGAAACAAACAACTCCTACAAACTAGGAGCTTATTATGAAACACTAAAACATTAAACCACTTAACATAAACCACTAACAAATCCTTCCCTAAACCAATACTTGTGAAAGTACCGGTTTACTATGTCAATTCAACGACTCCTACAGCCTCTCTTAGCTTCTTGAATGTGTCTATCTTCAACGGTTTTTTCATGATGTTTACTAGCTGTTCTTGAGTTCCACAGTGTACTAACTTCACCTTGCCTTCCTTAGTTAAGTCTCTAAAGTAATGGAACTTTACTTCAATGTGTTTGTTGCGGCCATGAAGCACATGATTCTTCGATAGTTGTATTGTCGAACTGTTATCACACTTGATAGTGATACAGTTCTCTTTGACCTCTCCAATTTTGTCAAGAATTCTTGTCATCCAGACTCCTTGTGTAGCACATGAAACTGCAGCAATGCATTCGGTTTCTATTGTGGATAAGGCAACAATCGTTTGTTTCTTTAAACTCCACAAGACTACACCTCCTGCTATAAGAAACACAAATTCAGATGTGCTCCTTCGATCATCTAGATCTCCTGCATAATCACTGTCCGTGTATACTTGGAGTTGGCTGTCTTCTCCGCGCCTGTACACAATTCCCAGCTGTGTTGTGTCTGTCACATATCTGAGTATTCTCTTTATAACTTGAAAGTGAGCTTCAGTCTGATTTTCCATGAATCGGCTCGCAAGTCCAACTGAGAAGGTTAAGTCGGGCCTGGTAACTGTAAGGTACATCAGACTACCTATTATCTGCTTGTAGAAAGTGGTGTCAAGAACAGCTCCTCCTACTTTCTTTGAGATCTTGGTGCCTGGAACAATCAGACTACTAACACCATTGTATGATCCCATCTCAAACCTTTCAAGGACCTCTCTAGCAAACTTCCTCTGACACATGTAAATTCTATTCTCCTTCTGCAGAATCTCTACTCCAAGAAAGAACCTCATTTTTCCAAGATCGGTCATATCAAATTCCCTTTTCATCGAATCCTTAAACTTAAAGATCATCTTCTCACAGATTCTAGTGAAAATGAGATCATCTACATACAAACTTATGATAAGAATTTGACCTTGTTTCTCTGTTTTGACGAACAAAGTATGTTCAAAGTCACATTTCTCAAATCCTTCTCCAATGAAGTAGCTTTCTATCTTGCTAAACCAGGCTCTTGGTGCTTGTTTCAAGCCATACAGTGCCTTTCTCAGTTTGTAGACCTTCTCTTCTTCTCCCTTCCTTATAAAACCTTGTGGCTGATCGATGTAAACTACTTCTTTCAATTCTCCATACAAAAACACGCTCTTCACGTCTAGCTGATAGATAGTCCGATTTATGCTTGCTGCTGTTGCCAGGATGATCCAAATGGTGTCCCACCGAGCTACTGGGGCATATACTTCATCGTAGTAAATCCCGAATCTCTGTGTATAGCCCTTAGCCACTAGCCTTGCGTTAAACTTGCTTATCTTACCATCTTCATCATACTTTGTCTTGTATATCCATTTGACGCCAATTTTCTTTGCATTTTTGGTAAGGTAGATAGCTCCCATGTCTGATTGCGTTCTATGGCATTGATTTCTGCTTGCATTGCTTCTCTCCACTCTTCATGTTTTTCAGCTTCATCAAAACTTACAGGGTCTCCAAGAGCAGTCACAGATTGCAGTACAAGATCATCATATTAAGGAGTCATCACAGAATAACGCTATTACCTCTTGTTGAAGCAGCATTACCTAACCACATTCATAGTCAAACAGGTAATATAGAGGTCTGCTTACTCGTGATCGTGATCCTCTTCCTGTGGCTTTCTCGGGAGCTGTTTCTGCATCTCCACTTGACAGAGTGGTCGCAGCTGCATCTTCACTTGGCAGAATAGTCGCAGCTCCTTCAGTTTCTGGTCCTCATGCAGGTGTGTTTTCTTCCTCTTCCTGCAGGTAATATTTTTCACCAGACGTGTTTTCTTCATAGTTTCCCCAACTGAGTTCTGCAGATGAGACTTCTCTGTTTCATGCTGTACTTTTCCTTCCCCATTCCCAATTCTCTTCTTCTTCAAAAACCACATCCCTGCTCACTGTGATTTTCCTTGAAATGGGATTGTACATTTGGTATGCTTTTGATTCTTCACTGACGCCTAGAAAGATGCACTTGAAGTTCTTGTTGTCAAGCTTTACTCTTTTAGCTTCTGGTATGTGAACATGACATATGCAGCCGAACACTTTGAAGTGTTTTACATCTGGTTTAAGTCCACTCCAAACTTCTTATGGAGTTTGATTTTCCAGAGCACTTGTGGGGCTGCGGTTTAACACATACGTGATCCACTTTGCACCTTCTGTCCAAAACTCTTTAGGCATCTTTCTCTCGGTTAGTGTGCTTCGAACTAGGTTCATGATAGTCTGATTTCTTCTTTCTGCCACTCCGTTTAGCTGAGGGGTATAAGCTGCGGTCAGTTGTTCAAATTCTTTTGAACAAAACTCTCCCCCTCTGTCTGTTCTTAAACAGCATATTGGCAATCCTGCTTCCTTCTCTACATTAGCCTTGTAGATCTTGAAGACACGAAAAGCTTCTGATTTCTCTGCAATCACATAGATCCACATCTTTCTGCTATGATCATCAATAAAGGTAAGTAGATACCTTTTATCACTGATGGAAGCTGGCGTGATTCGACCACAATTATCAGAATGTATGAGCTGTAAGTTCTTTGAGGCTCTCCATGTGCTCTTCTTTGGAAGTAATTCACGTTTCTGTTTTCCAATTAAACAAGTTTCACATACCTTCATACAAAATTCGATGTGTGGCAGACCTTTTACCATCTCCTTAGAGCTTAATGTCTTCAGACACTTGTAGCTTAGATGTGCGAATCTGCAGTGCCAGAGGTGTGTCTCATTCATGGATTTTGTTTGGAAGCATGTGTATGTCACCAGGTGTTGAGCATGTACCATGAGCATTCTGTTGGAGTTCATCGGAATCTCAATCACCAAACCTCTTGATGGATGATAGATTTTGCACACATCGTCTTGGATCAGGATAACAAGTTTCTTTTCTTGCAGTTATCCTATGCTTAAGAGGTTGTTGATCAGGTTTGGAACATAGTATTCATCATGAATCACTTGTGTCAATCCATTTGTTTTCAGCTTGATGGTCCATTTTCCTTGTACTAACATTTGTGCATTGTTTCCAAGCTTGACAGAGTGTTTAAAACTCTCATCAATCTCATGGAACCACTCCTTCATTCCCGTCATGTGGTTGCTGCAGCCACTGTCTAGGAACCACAAGTCTCTCATTGTTGAACCTTTTAGCTCCACATGTGCCATCAATACCACTTCATCATCGTCATAGCACTCTGCATAATTCGCCTGCCTTTCTAGACTTGGACATTCGTTCCTGAAGTGCCCCTACTTGTGATAGTGAAGCATTCTCTCAAAGCCTTGTTGAATGACCTCCCTCTTCCTTTTCCTCTTCCTCTTCCTCGTGATGATCCACCTTTTTCTCTTTGATTATATGCGACTTTTAGTACTTGTTCTTCATTACTTGAAGAGCTTTTGAAGTGTCTTGTTATTTTCTGTTCATGACACAACAATGAACTCTGTAGTGCATCCACGAAAAGACTATTTATGTCTTTCGATTCTTCGATTGAACATACAATGTATGTAAACCTCTCAGAGATTGTTCTCAGGATCTTTTCCACGATTTTAACATCTTGCATATCTTCACCTAGATTTCTCATCTCTGTAGCAACCATCAACACTCTAGAGAAGTACTTTGTAATCTTCTCTGTTTCCTTCATCTCTAGCACTTCAAAGTCTCTCCTCAGACGTTGAAGTTGGGCTCGTTTCACTCGTTCACTCCCTTGATATTTCTCTTTAAGGGAATCCCACAGGTGCTTAGTTGTGTATTTCTTCAGTATTAAGATGGATTTGTCAATAGCCTGGAAGAGGTAATTCTTCACCTTCAAGTCAGTTAGCTTCTTCTCTGCTAATTCTTGTCTTTGAGGTCCTTTGAGTATCTCTCCCCGTGTTGGTTCGACATCACTTTTCTTGATCAAATCCCACCATTCTTTGGATCTAATGAAATTTTCCATCAGCAAGCTCCAATATTCGAAATTTCCATCGAATTTGGGCACCACCACTTGACCTTCTGTCATTCTCACACGTTCTTTTGATCACCTTCTCAAAGGAATTCTCACTGCTCTTGTAAACGAGGCTCTGATACCAATTTGCTGCTGTAATTGTGAACAAGATGATGAGAACCAAAGAACTGATTATGTTTTCATTCAATAAAACTTTAAATAGTCGAATACAACCTAATACTTCCTACATTCTCGGAAATCTTTTATTACTACAGAAACAAATAACTTGACTAATTCTGAAACAAACAACTCCTACAACTTATAATGAAACATTAAAACACTAAACCACTTAACATAAACCACTAACAATGCAACCATGTTTGGCCTCTTGATTGATTCAAGAAATATAGTAATCACTACAATTTTTTCATATTAAAATATAATAACAATTTACTAATGGCGGTAATATACATAACAAATTTATATTTGTAGCTGTAATATTATGACGAACAATTAGTTACTAACAATTATGGATCACAGTCTCAATAACTCATTAAAATAACTACAAATTTGTAACTAATAAATTTAGTAACAACATAATGTTACAAATTTGAGACTAACTTCTTAGCCCATAAATTTCGTCATAATTACTCAATTTGTTTTAGGGTATCCATCAGCATTTCTTAAACATTCTTATATCTTTGTTTCAACTAATATTGTACTCAAGTATGTGATTGAGCTATAATTTTGGGATTTACAAATGCGTGTTTCTATGCCTATTTTCGTGTAACAAACCACACAAACATTCCGCAATCGTTCTTTTCATTTATAATTCTATTTACTATATAAACACAACCATATAAACAATTTCATAACTACCAAAACATTACATATTCATTAAATCTTTCAAAAATATTCAAAGATATTTTGCTACTGATTGTATTAATAAATAAACAGCTAAATAGTTAAAATAAGTGTTTATCAATTTTTGGAAAAGTTTGTATATGATCGTTTTTTTTTGTAACGGCAAATAATATTGTGCCACAACTGGTCGGACCAGTAGCCAAATTCCTACATAATGTAAGCGGGGGGACTCGATTCCTGGTTGTGCAAATGAGCTGCTTAAAATGGACTTACCACCAGCCGGTAAGCTAAAAGCCATTTGCTATATGATCGTATTTATATATGATTTATAATATAATATTCTTCTCGTCTCATATTTTTAATTTTGTATAAGTTTAATAACATCAACTAAACAATGAACACAAAATTTTGAAGTGACAAAAAATTATTTAACGTTAGATCAATTAACCAAAAAATATTTGTATTGTCGAACGGTAGTACATCTTACTAGAAAGTGGAAACAAAAAATCTAAATAAAAATAATATTAATTTCTGAGAAAATATAAGTAAAAATATATTAACTTATAAAACTAAAAATAAATTATAATTTGAGATATATAAATATTAGTTTAACTTGTTATTTTTATATATTAGTTTTTAAATTTTACTAATTATCTTATATTAATAATTCAGATACTCATAATTACTGACAAAAAATTATAAAATTGTAATCACTCATATTAGACAATAATTCAAAAAAAAAATACAGTAAACACCAAAACTATAATTCAGCATCGCAAGGATTCTTATCTAATATCGTATATTTACAAATAAATTTTTTCATACTAAGATGATAGTGATTTATTTATTTCATGCACCACAACATGTAACAATAATGTTTAGACATACATCTTAATAAGTTTCAAATAGCTCAATATAATAAAAAAGTATCTCCTAATTATTTTAAAATCCATTACAGAAAATTAAAATTGACGGTTACAACTTATTTAAAACAATAAAGATTGAAAATTGGTGTAACAACAAAAAAAACGAAAGTCAGGCAAATGTTGACTAAAGAGTGAGGTCATGTCCGTAATTAGAGTGATTCAATTCACGTGTCTAGCTCTTTCTTCTTCCGTAAGGTGTTATCTCACAGACTTGTCACTTCCCAAAAAGGGCAAAACAAAAAACATTAGCTACTATTTTTTATAAGCCACCGTGGGGAGGGAGGCAGAGGGTAACTCCGTCATTTACTCATCTCCGGTGGTCATTAAGATCCACCTCCTTACACCGGAGTGATTTTTTCACGGTGTTTCTCTTCTCTTTACCAAACCAAAAAAAAATACAAAACCATGAAAACGAATCGTGGCGGTGGCGGAGAGTTTGGTCACCATGAGGCCTTGAAGTTTTCCAGTTTCTTCTTCGTGCCGGAGCGACCACGTGATTATCTCGTGCTTTTCACGCGATTCTCCGTTCTCACGTGCCTCATCGTCTCCGTCTCTTTGGTTCTCCATGCCACCTTTTTATCCCCTTCCGCTCGAGATTATTCCACCTACGGTCTCCGATTAACCGATGTGCGTCAGAAATCCGTAGCTTCTCCGCCGACTGGATCCGTCGGACCGATTAATATCTCCCACATCCTCTTCTGTATCGCTGGAGCTGCCGAGACCTGGATCGATCGGAGCCAGTACACCTCTTTGTGGTGGCGAAATTCCACACGTGGCTTCGTCTGGCTCGATAAACCGGTGAAATTACCTAAAAATCACTCCCATGTCCGTTTCTCAATCCCGATTCGAGTCTCCGATCCTGCCTGGACACGATTCAAATTCTCAAGCTCAAGAGCCGCGGTTCGAATCGCTCGAATAATCTGGGACAGTTACCGACTAAATCTACCAGATGTTCGGTGGTTCGTGATGGGAGACGACGATACCGTCTTCTTCACAGAAAATCTCGTCAAGGTTCTCTCCAAATACGACCACGAGCAGATGTGGTACATCGGAGGAAACTCAGAAAGCGTCGAGCAAGACGTAATGCACGCATACGACATGGCGTTTGGCGGCGGCGGTTTCGCCATTAGCCGTCCACTAGCGGCGCGTTTGGCCGCAGCAATGGACGATTGTCTCCAACGTTATTTCTACTTTTACGGTTCAGATCAGAGAATCGCGGCTTGCGTTAGTGAAATCGGCGTTCCGTTCACCGAAGAACCCGGTTTTCACCAGGTACGTTTGTTACACGTGTCAGTTACTTATAGGGGCTTTTCTAGACACGTGTTGAGCTACATAGATCTCGTAGTTTTGGAATTTTGGAGGCCGACCATGATTTAACTGGATTCTTGCCGCGTGTATTATTTAAATTCAACATAGGATTTAATTAGTCAAACGTAATTATTACTTAGTGCTAAAAAATCCATTATGCTTTGATTTATTTGAATTTAGGTCGCATTACTGTAGTAATAAACTTACACTTTTTCCTCTAAAATTTTACTTATTTAAATTAATTAATCCAAGTGAAGCTACAGTTTCGTTGATTGATTCGAATACTCCCTGACCGTGTTTTTTTTTTATTTTTCTGATTTTAAAATTGTTAGTAATTGAATGGTTCTAGGTGTGGTCCATGAACGTGGCAGGAAAATTCATTTATTTATTTTATTTTCTTGCTGGAGCACATGATTCTGTCATGTTAGGATACAAAGCTTTTGTAATCATATGCATTGATCTGCTTTAGGGAGTAATTTGCTTGTTTAAAACTAGAAATATTGTTTCCGCTAATAGTTCTGTGCGTAATCATATCTCTGTTTCTATGTGCGTGTAACATGTAGTGTCTCAAGGCAAATTGATTTTTTTTGATAGATTCATTGTTCCTGCGTTGTGACTAAAACAAAAATTGTAACTTGCAGCTTGACATAAGAGGAGATCCATATGGGTTTTTAGCGGCGCATCCATTGGCACCACTTGTATCTTTGCATCATCTTGTGTACTTAGATCCAATGTTCCCAAACAAAACCCCTATTGAGTCGTTACAAACCCTTATGAAACCTTATACCTTAGACCCAAATCGAATACTCCAACAGATTAATTGTCATGACCGTAAGCGTCAATGGTCCATATCAATCTCTTGGGGATACTCCATTCAGATTTACACTTACTTCTTGACTTCTAAAGAGCTGACCACACCGTTGCAGACCTTTAAAACTTGGCGTTCTTTTAGTGATGGACCTTTCGTGTTCAACACTCGGCCCTTGAAACCTGACCCTTGTGAGCGTCCTGTCACTTATTTCATGGATGGAGCTGAGGATGTTCGAGATAGTGGTACCAAAACTTGGTATAGTGTAGCAGATAAGAATTTTGGTCATTGTGGTAAGAGTGAGTATACTCGATTAACTAAAGTGAAGAGGATATTGGTAACTTCAATGAAGACGGATCCTGAGTATTGGAACAAGGTTAATCTTTTGATTTTCTCATATCCTATAACAAGTTTTGAACATTTTTGTGTGAGTTTAGGTTACATTTGTTTGTTTTTTGTTGGCAGGCACCGAGGAGACAATGTTGTGAAGTGATGGAAAGAGGAGGACGAAAAAGGAACGAGAAAGAAATGTTGATCAGGATTAGAAAATGCAGATCTTCTGAGAAGACATAAAAAAGCGATTTTAATTGGATATATATATATATATATATATATATATATATATATATATATTTATATAAATTTTTGCACATACAAAATTTAGATTCGATCAGAGTTGGTTTCTAAATTTCTTAATTACAAGTATCACGAAATGGCGATTTTCTCTACTAATACCCGGACTGTTGAGTTAGGTAAACACTATGTATTATTAGTCGAAATAAAACAAATAGTCACTACTTGATTTTAACTATTTGTACATGAGAATGATTTTCTTACCAAATTTAAACAGAACTAACCGAATTTGCTTTAACAACAGAATTTAGTTTTGTATTCTTTCATTAAATGTGTGATGCTTTATGTAGAGACAAAATAAATATTAAACATAAACTTTAATTTTTTTGGCAATGCAACAATATTTAGAGATATTTAATGGTTCTTCCGTTCTCAAGTTGTAGTAATTTTTCATTAAATATTTTGTTAAATTCAACGTTATTATTTTATAATTTCTAATGAAGTTGGGGAGGATTTGTTTCCAACCAAACCTCAGCTAATAGTTAGGGAAACGGATAAGAAATTTCGTACTAGTAAAAAGGGTTTGTAAACACGCAAGTTCACGTCAACTTAAAATAAGATTAAGTCGTGTGAATTATGTAAAATCCAAATTATAAGAGTTATAATTATGTCGTATGAATGATCATATCTGCAAGTAAATACCATTACAAGAGATGTTTCCGTGCTAAGATTTCCATTTCGTAATTTTGTCGGTGAGGTAGGCAACCAAACAGGAAGAGATTAATCAACAATGTAATTACTAATTAGGCTTCACTTTGGCAAGTTTCTCACTAATAAAAATTAAAAGTCTAACCAAACTTAAATAAACTGAAACCAAACTAAACTGTTCACGCAGTTACGTAGCATCTCGTTACGGAACTGTAGTTAATGCGATTGGAGTTATGACTATTAGTTTCTCTAAATCAAACAGAACCAAATCCAAACTGTTTAAACACGATACCACCACTTAAGGTCAGTAACTTAAAAGAGATTGGCCTAATTTTGGCGCATCCCACCAAAAATTCTAACAAAACTGGCGTGCACTATTACATCAGGATTAAAACACGTGACATGCAAACGTATTCCTTTTCGTATATCTATATATAATATATTGACTCACGTACCGTATTCAACTTGAAAAACATGTATACAATAACGGTAGGTGCAATCTTGATAAACTGCCATACTCATTGCATTACATATTGGTCAATCCAAACCTTATAACATATATAAAAACGTTGTAACTTATATATCTTCCATCTTCAAACGAGTCAAAAAATATTATCTGATAAAAAAAACCAAACATTGGAAATGGAGGAAGCTAGAACGACAACGAACTCAGTCGTCTCAGAGTTTGAAGGGACAATACTGAAGAACTCAGATTCATTCTCTTACTTCATGCTTGTAGCCTTCGAAGCATCTGGTTTAATTCGGTTCGCAATCTTGCTGTTTCTATGGCCCGTAATCACACTCCTTGACGTTTTGAGCTACAAAAACGCTGCTCTCAAGCTTATGATTTTTGTAGCCACTGTTGGTTTACGCGAACAGGAGATTGAATCGGTGGCTAGAGCGGTTTTGCCCAAGTTCTACATGGATGATGTAAACATGGACACGTGGAAAGTTTTTAGCTCTTATAATAAGAGGGTCGTAGTGACGAAAATGCCTCGGCTTATGGTGGAGAGGTTCGCCAAGGATCATCTTAGAGCCACTATAGTCATTGGTACGGAATTGATCGTGAACCGGTTCGGTTTTGTCACCGGTCTGATCCACGAAACCGATGTAGATCAATTATTTTTGAACCGTGTCGCTGATTTGTTTTTTGACCAGAGGCCTCGACTAGGTCTTGGACAACCGGCTGCAACTACTTCTACAACTTTCTTATCGTTATGTGAGGTAAGCGTTCTGATTTATAATCAAAATATCTACACTCTAAGAGATTATACAATTTTCCGGAGTCAAACTCGTTTATATCTGGTTTCTAATATCTAACTAATTGTTATTTATACTTGTGAGAAAAAAAAATTAACCAAAATATATTTATCAAAATGACCGTTCAAAAAGAATATTTTGTTTTTGCATATAGGAGTGTATTCATGCACCACTTCCGGAGAACTATAACCACCATAACCAACAATTTCAGCTACGTCCAATTCCGGTTATATTTCACGACGGACGCCTAGTGAAGAGGCCAACACCGGCCACGGCTCTCCTCATCCTCCTTTGGATCCCATTCGGAATCGTTCTTGCTGTGATCCGGATCTTTCTTGGAGCCATCCTCCCATTGTGGGCTACACCATATGTTTCTCAAATATTCGGTGGCCATGTCGTTGTCAAAGGCAAGCCTCCTCAGCCACCAGCGCCCGGAAATTCCGGTGTGCTCTTTGTATGTACTCATAGAACTCTAATGGATCCAGTGGTATTATCCTATGTGCTTGGACGCAGCATCCCAGCTGTTACTTACTCGATCTCGCGGTTAACTGAGATCTTGTCTCCTATTCCGACAGTTAGATTGACAAGAATCCGAGATGTAGACGCAGAAAAAATCAAACAACAATTAAGTAAAGGAGATCTAGTTGTTTGTCCTGAAGGAACCACTTGTCGTGAACCGTTTTTGTTAAGATTCAGTGCGCTTTTCGCTGAGCTAACGGATAGGATTGTTCCAGTTGCGATGAATTATCGAGTCGGATTCTTCCATGCGACTACTGCGAGAGGCTGGAAAGGTTTAGACCCGATTTTCTTCTTCATGAACCCAAGACCAGTTTATGAGGTTACATTCTTGAACCAACTTCCGATGGAGGCAACATGTTCAGCAGGAAAGAGTCCACATGACGTGGCAAACTATGTTCAGAGAATCTTGGCCGCTACGTTAGGGTTCGAGTGCACTAACTTCACGAGGAAAGATAAGTATAGAGTTCTAGCAGGAAACGATGGAACGGTGTCGTATTTGTCGTTGCTTGATCAACTAAAAAAGGTGTTGAGCACTTTCGAGCCTTTTCTCCATTGATAACAATCGAACTAGATCAGTAACTTTAATCCTGTTTGCAATTTCTTAAGTTTTACTTTGACTAAATTTTGGTTGTAATATATTAATGTCTTGGTTGATTTGATTTCTTTTGTTTCCTTAGATGGTTACATTTTTTTCTGTTGAAAATGTATTTTTTTTTGTTTATATATGTAACTCCCCATAACCATTGTTGATGAATAAATACATATGGGGTTACATAGTTTTGTTAGTCATTTTGAATATTTGTTGACTATAAAACCAAAAAAAAAAGTTGTTGATTCTTTTTCCCAACTGTTCATTTGTTTCAATTTTTTATTTCATTTCAAAACTGCAGCCTAAGAGCATCCACATCAGTGAACCCCATTGGAGGTTTACCAAAAAAAAAAATAATAAAAAAAATAACAAAAATAAACATAAAAAAAATAAAATGCACAAAACCAATCAGGGTCCGCCACGTGGCGTACCCATCTCTTGCAGGCTGCTCTACAAGAGCCGGGTCCGCCACGTGGCGGACCCTGATTGGTTCCATGTTTATTCAATTTTTTTTTTTTTCTGCTAAGAACACTCCTCTAAACCCTCAATATGGGTGCTCTATTATTCTGTTACTCTCATCAATCTTGTTTTTTTTGGTTACAAGAAATCTTATAATTTTTATTAAGGAGATTAGAATTAGACCTTTTCGTTAAATGATCTTTTTGTTTTGGTTAAAAATTACAAAAAACTAGTTACAATTAAACAATATGTTTCTTTGAATAACGTTTCATTACTTCATATTCTAGAATAATTTGAAGCAAACAATACATGGAATCTACAAACTCAAAACTTATATTTAAACTTGATTTTTATTTCTAAAACGAAGTAAATATATGTGGTAAATGTTGGGTTAGTCATTTGGTGGGCAGATTAGAAATGGACAAACTCGTTGACCAGAAAGACTTTGGCTGCCACTTTTCCCGTTACAGTTGGCCTACCGTTAGTTTTGACGTCATCTCTTTCTCCTTTTGTCATTTAAAGTGAAATTGAAATTATTTAAATAGACTAAATAAAAAGTGTAAGAGTTAAGGTTATATTCTTATGAATCTACCTGTAAACATCAGCAAATTTTACTACACACAGCAGCCATTACTAAATTATTTCTTAATGTCCTGTCCTAAAACTACCGTGTATAAATTGGCACTTTAGACAAAACAAATACTAGATCTCAAAATATTTTGGGATCACTAGAGGTATTTATCTTGAAATATCACATTAACTTAGTGTACTAATTTAAAGGAGTCGATCTTCGATTTCAGCTACATATTTAGCGGCTGTTGTTTGGAGGTAGATCCACATCCCATTTGACTCACTTAGATTTCTGCTCGACCAATAATAAATATAGGAAAAGACTGATTTAGAGAATGCTGAAATCTCGGAAAAACAGCCAAAAAGACATTTATAAAAAAGGTCGAAGTAGAAAAAGAAAGGGATCATATTCAAGAGAGAATAAAACATAACTAGTCCAAATACTTTGCTCGAATAACCTACACACACTCGCCAATCAATTAGCAGATCTATACGAGATCTTCGACCTTATTTTACCATTTCAGTCGAGTGCTGAACCTCCCTCAAAGAGCTACCTATTGTGCGGAAAATATTAGTGATATCATGTGTGAAAGAGGAGGTAATTAAGGATCCAATATATATAAAAGAAAGATGAGATCTAAAAGAGCTTGTGCACCAAAATGAATGACTCGCAAAGAGGAAATGATATGTATTGATATTTTCGAATCTGATCGTAGTCTTATGGCACAAAGTTCTATCTACTTTACATTTGGAAATTAAAGAACGTTAAGGCTTGATTTTGCAGGTTTTGGTGTACGAGATTTAACAAGATAAAAATCATTACCGTTGAAGACATGAAGCAAAGCATGCCGAGAAGGCTCCTCCCAAGATATACCTTTCTTAAGCATTAAACATTTTCACCATGTGGTTTCACACACGAACCATTGTCTTTCAAGTTTCAAGCAAACCGTATTATATAAATTTATACGAGTATTAAGTATGAAATTCATGTTTGTAGATCTGGAAAATCATACAACAAGAATGCATCAGACTAATTTTAATCTATACTCAAACATCTTTAGAAAGATTTAAGAAGACTATACCATATTCGTTTAATTTACCCAAAATATAGATATTAAATTCATTAAAAAAATATTAGGGGGAAAAAGTATAAAATTAGGAAAAATTATAAATGGATCAATATATGTGTAGAAATATACATACAAATGAATCAGGAAATTTAGGATCTATTGGAAAACCAATAATGTATATGTGAGGTGACAGAAACTCAAGAAATAGATTAGATTAATTCATACACATGGATCTATATATATGTAGCAAAAAGTCATTCAAGAAAAACCAACTCTTGTGATGAGATCTGAGAGAGAGATTCATATAAAGGAAATATCTTTTGAATCGAAAGATACCTGGTTAAATTTATAAGCCACTGATTGCAGCTGCAGCATCATCAAGATTCTCATACACATATACATCAAAAATCTTTATGGTATTTATATAGTTGATGATTTGTGAATCTTGATGATGCTCCAACAGCCAACAGTACCTGATTTCTGATCTGGATCTTTTCCAACCTCAAGACGCCATGGAACACATGAAACCCTAGAGAGAGAGAGAGAGGTATAAACCAATAAACGATAGAGTATTTGAGGATTTCTCAAATAGATATTATATAATTCGTCATATAATGAATAGTTCTTTAGTCCACAAACTATATTAAACTATTAATGTTTTTTTATAGTTAGATAATAATTTTTCCGTGAAATCACAATTCAGGAATTTAACTAGACAGAGAATTTTAAAATCGAATAAAAAAAAAAAAAGAGACAAGCGTGAGACACGGAGAAGTGGAACTGATCCTCTTACGTTCCTCGTACGTTTACAACTTTACACTTCTTTCCATATTTTCTATATTAACACTCTATTTGTCTCCATCCCACACACTATTGATTTAGTACTATTTCATTATATCTGATGTAGACTGATTTAAATCCTATTGTTTGTAGAAATTGATTAGTCTCTCTCTATGTGCTAATCACAGCTTGTTATAGTACTTAATTAGTTATCTCCATACATCACCCTAAAAGCCAAAGCAATCATCTTTTGGATATCAAATATGTCTACATTAACGTTATTTTCATTTAATATCTTCCTTTGTCAAGCAATCTTCGCACCAAAATTAAGGACACAAACAATACGAGAGGAGCTATTCATAATCACGATGTCCACGCGCTCATTTTCCTCTCTCTTCCTTATTGTGAACCAATAAAACCCTAATTATTACTTATATGATTTTTTTGATAACTCACAAGTCCTCATCTCCTATAGAAAAAATCTGAGTTATTTTCCTGAGCTAGGTGCATGCATATATAATATATCTTTCTAGATATTCAAATAAGTTTAAAGCAACAGTAAATATGATTTAGTTTCAAGTGTTGGAGAAATCGAACCCGCAACATATTTAGTATTGTGATCCGTCCTTTACCATTCGACCACAACACTCCATACATTTTGTTAACAAAATATTTACTACTCTATATAATGAGTAAGATGAAGTAACAGTACAAGTGTACAACAGTATATATATTAAGTCAATGAGACCATCTAATTAGAGAGTCATTGTCATTATCTATGATTACTCGACAGAATAAATGACAGAAAGAAAGAGTGTGGACTCTCGTAATCTCAACGTATCGACGTCATAAGCTCATTTAAACATCATTAAATGAAGTATTGATACCTATTTGGGTACGTTTCCTGGGTTCTTTGTATGATCAAGACGTCTACGATTATACTTAAATTATGATATATTTCCTAAATAATGATTATTTCATATATGATTGATTAGGTTTCATTTCACTAAATCACAATTTGTTGCAGTAGAGACTAGAGATCGAAGTATATATATATATTTTTTGTCATAAAGTACAACTATTTGCTAGATATAGTAAATTTATCTTTCTTGTGATAACTTTCTTGGAGTACATAAAATTATTTGTATGTCCAAATGTAATCTTTCAATATATGTACGTATTTGTTTTCTGTGTTTTAGCATGTACATATATTATAACAACACATTTTGAAAACTTATAAATTGATTAGAAATATGATATTTCACATAATCTAGATGTTCGGTATGCCTTGTTTTTTTTTGACTCATTCAAATTTATATTTCAATCCATATCCAAACATTTAAAAATTGACAATGATAAAATGTTGTGTTTTTATTTTCTTTCCGTTAATTGTTTTATTAATATAAATATTGAATTATTGACCCCCTAAAATGAGTTATTTACTTTTTCTAGTCACGTATATGTACACATAATTTGTTGTATATATATTTTTTTTTTTTTGTCAATATTGGACCACAAATGGTCAGTCTATTAGCCAAATTCTTGCAAATGCAAGTGGGAATTCGATCCCAGGACAAATTTGTGGTATATATAAATGAAATTCCTGAATATAATAAATCTCCGGAAAAGAAAAATCAAAAATAGTAGGAGAGTTTATTGTTTGTATCTTTCCTGTATTCATCTCTTTTCAGCTTCTCTGTTCAGCAGCTGGAGCTATGATGAATCGTGCTTTGGTACTTTGATCTCTCTCTCTCTATCGTTATCTCTGTGGATTCTCTAAGAAATTATCTCTGGAGCTTTCCCGCCTCATCTCTCTCTACTGGTAATTTTTATATCTTCTAGATTGTTCTTCCGTTACTAGGTCTTGAATCCATTTTCACCGATCTCCGATCTTCATCCTTGTTTTCACTCTGTCTGATCAGTAACGAGCTTAAAATCTGAGCTAATTTCGATTGAAATTTAGAATTTGTTTGTTTTCCATTACCAAATCGGATAGTTTATTGTCTGTATCTTCAGCTCAACTCAAGCTCCGATCGGGACTCTAGTGTTGTTTTCAGAAGATTTAAGGTAGATCTCTTCGTGATCGATTGATTGTCTATTTTTGCTCTGTTCAGGTTTTAGATGCTTTATAGGGAGCTTACTTTTACCTTAGATAGGGTTCGTCTATGTGCGACTCACTTGTCCAATATTTCTGTTTGATCGAAAAGTTTTGGAATTTAATTTTGAGAACTGAAATTAAAATTTAGAGACTGCGGATTAAGTGTTGTTCTAGGTCTGATACAGATGTCGTTTCACAAGTTAGAGCTACTTTGAGGAAATTAGCTGTGAATTCCAAAAGGTGCTTTGAGGGACCTGGTAGTTTAGTGTTTGGAGGATGGGTTTCTTTGCTAGTTTTTGGTTTCTGTGTGTGAATTTTTTAATCGAAATGCCTTTGGATGATTTGACAAAATGGTGTTACTAGAGATTTCTCGAGTTTTCATTAAGGAATAATGTATGTTGCAGAGTATTGTTGGGTCTTAGTTTTCAGTGCATTCCAAGAGGCATCTATATGTCTGTCTTCAAGTTTCCCCTCCTTTAGATTTTTTATCATTTCATTCTTTTGTTGACATATACATGAATGCTGGCTAATATATCAGAGTATTTATCGTGTTTTTCTAAACTGGCTCAGGTGGGAGCTTGATGTCTTACTGGTTATTGAAGTTCTGGGGTTTCTCTTGCTTTAAATAGAAAGAGATGAGTTATATGACGACGGTTGATAGTGATGATGGTATGCACTCCAGCATCCATAATGAATCGCCAACTGCTGATAATATTGACCACGGCTGCAGAAGTAGAGGGAAAGGAAATGCCCTGAAGAAAGGACCATGGACCTCAACTGAAGACGGGATTTTGATTGATTATGTCAAGAAGCACGGCGAGGGTAACTGGAATGCTGTGCAGAAACACACGAGCCTAGCCCGATGTGGTAAAAGCTGTCGTCTGAGATGGGCTAATCATCTGAGGCCAAACTTAAAGAAAGGAGCCTTTAGCCAAGAAGAAGAACAGCTAATTGTTGAAATGCACGCCAAGATGGGGAATAAATGGGCACAGATGGCTGAACATGTAAGTAGATTGTGGAAGTTACTGCAGATTGATTAATGTTGATATAATGTCTTTTGCGGTGATGCGAAAGACTAATCTCTGTTATTGGCTTTCTTCTTGTTTTCCAGTTGCCTGGTCGAACAGATAATGAGATAAAGAATTATTGGAACACTCGTATCAAGAGGCGACAACGTGCAGGCTTACCGCTTTACCCTCCTGAAATCCATGTTGAAGATCTTGAGTGGAGTGAACAGTATACAAAGAGTAATATCATAGGGGTAGATAGAAGAAGACATCAAGATTTCTTGCAGTTGGGGAATTCCAAAGCTGATGTTCTCTTTGACGATCTAAATTTTGCTACTAACTTGTTTCCCGGCGCTCCTGACCTATCAGATTTGATAGCATGCAACCTGCTAGGAACTGGTGCAAGTTCTTCCCGGTATGGCAGCTACATGCCACCGATATTGCCTTCCCCAGAGCAACCCCAGGAATCTGGATCTCGATTTCCCATGTGCAGCAGTAACATAAAGTTTGATTTCCACTCTCCCGAACACTTCCATAATACTGCTCCACAAAAGAATCCCAGATCTTGCAGTATCTCACCTTGTGGTGTTGGTTATCCTCCTTACGGAAACCAACATTCATCTGATATGATGATTCCGAATAGCCATACCTTTGCGGATGGCACGCTTCCTACTTCTAAGCCCTCATTCGGGGCAGTGAAGCTGGAGCTCCCTTCATTCCAATATACAGAAACTAGTACATTTGATCAGTGGAAGGCGACACCTTCACCTCCACAGTCAGATCTCCTTGACTCTGTCGATGGCTATATCCGATCTCCGCCACCATTGGAGATAGAAGAGTCAGACTGTTTCTCTTCATGCGACACTGGCTTGCTAGATATGTTACTTCATGAGGCCAAGATAAAAACTAGCGTGAAGCACAGTTCGTCGATATCATCACCGGAGAAGAGTTTTGGTGCAACTACGTGTACAACAAGTTCTACTCAAGATGATGTACCACGTACCCAGATCAAATCAGGTGTATCTGAAGATTCCCAAAAGAATTTGGCTCGCTCTGAGATTCCAACTCCCGCCCAAATTAGCGCAGGTCGAATATCATCAGGTTAGTCGATGAAAGCTACGAGTTGATTGCCATCTAATAGCATCTTTTCAATATTGACTCTTAAGTTACTGTGTTGGTTCTTATGTTTGAAGATTTTGCGGTGAACTTTGTAAAGACAGAAGAGTCGGATCAGATTTGGGAACCAAAGAGAGTAGATATAACACGACCTGATGTTTTACTTGCGTCGAGCTGGCTTGACCAAGGCTGTTTTGGGATTGTTAGAGACTCAAGCAGCATGAGCGATGCGCTTGCCCTTTCTTGGCAGTGACGACAATGGAACCAGCTACGTGTCTGCCGGGTCATCATCAAGTCAAGCACCTCGAGGCGTTTGGTCTTGCTCATGGACTAATATGCCTCCTGTTTGGTCTTTGTAACAAAATGAATCATATCACCATTTGATCTTTCTGCATCTTCACGCAAATTGGCTTTCATAACTTGCGGTTTGTTATACTTTGAGATTGAGAGATGATTTATCAACTTGGCCAAAAACAAAATAAAAATTGGATTTTATACACTTTGATTTCTCTTTTGCTCTAAGGAATAAACCCATTTTATTGTTCCATTTCAGACCATTGTACTTGAGCAGAACTGATATAATCCAGTTGAGATTTAAGTTAAAGCTTCTTATACATACAAATAGTGTCCAACCTCTTAACTGAGACAATTGGCGGCTTCTAATACCGACTCATAACCGAATTAGGGACAAAAACCATATAATCGATATGGGATAACTGAACTAGAAGTTGCCCAATCACTGAAAGGTTATGTTAAAAATGAAAAATATATTGTAGTGATTGCTCAAGCACTCTCAGAATATAGAGACATCGTAGGAAAATGAATCATTACAAATACTTAAATAGTTTTAGGTTTTCTTAGCGAAAAATAACGGTACCCAAGAGGATTATAACCCAAAATTCTCATGGGACTCCGAAAATATTTTGTTATATTTTTAGACTCCGGTTTTCTTGTTTCTAATGATTTCCTTAAGCTCTGCAAACTTCTTCTTGCATTGGATCATCGTTTTCCCTGGAACAGCTGCAGTTATTCTCTCCCATCTTTGGTTTGTCTCTTTCGGAAATGTCTTAAAAGCCTGAATCAAAGCTCTTTCTTGCACAGTCGACCAACCATCTGTGTCTGAACTTCCACCTGCTTCACCATTGTTGTCAGAGTGTTGACTGCTTGAGCTATTCCCCACAACAGTCTCTTTAGCGGGTTTTGTCTTTGTTGTGGTAGTTGTCGTAGTAGGTGGAGACTCCCCGAGCTCCTCTCTTGTGGATAGAGGGGAAGAGATTGCAGCCGACGATTTCCTGTTCTCGAGAAATGAATCAAATGCTTTAGCGGAATCTGGTTTTTGGAGAAGAACTGTTTTAGTTGCTTTCAGAATCTCCTCTACGGATCTGCCTGTACCAATGTACTCTGAAACAACTTCCCATCTTCGAGATGTTCCCTTTGGATATTTTACCATCCCTTTTCTCAGCATATCAATCTCTTCCTTGCTCCATGGTTGTTTCTTCGGAGTGTTATCTAACTGAGTAACTCGGGTTGTAGGCTCTGCTCCACGGTTTGTCTTCCCGCTTTCTTTTTCTTTAGAGTCGGCTTTGTCGTCTCTACAACTGTTGCACCCGTCTTTGATCACCTTAGCCATTTCTAGTCCTTCTTTGTTTTCCATATTATCACATAGCTTCTGCAGCTGCTCGGTGTTAAGTGACATGCATAGATTCTCTATATCTTCCTCGGTGATGTCAAGCAGACGCTGCGCCACGAGAGGAGCTGAGAGAGTTCTAAGACGATTCCGTTCTTTGCGTAAGAGCTTCTTTTCTTTTTCCTTATTTTTCTTTTGTTGTTGAGCAGATTCAGCTGCTCGCTTTTCTTCTTCTTCTTTTCGCTTTTTCTCTTCTTCAGCAGCAATAGCAGCGTCCTCTGCCTGCTTCTTCTTGGCCAGAAGCTTTGCTTCCTTTTTCTCTTGCTTCTTAGCCTTCTCTTCTTCTTTTCTTTTCACAATTCTCGGGTCTTTTCTATATGCATTGTCAACAAGAGTCCGAATTCGAGCATGCTCCTCTTTTCTAGCCTTCGCAGTTTTTTTCGCATTCTCCTTCTCCATCCACCTCCGTTCTTCACGGGAATCTGCTTGTTCAAGATCATGCTCCTCTTCATCAGGAAATTCCCTCCAACTCTTAAAAACGTACCAAAAGTTGTAAAATTTATCAACATCTTTAAGAGGTGTGTTTTCATCTCCCAAATCTGGAATACGCTGATTCACTGACCACCTAGCATTTCTCTTAAAAGCTGGACCAAACACCTTGAAAAAGTCTTGCTGCAAGCAATCGGTTGGGACCTCGTCATCAAACTCATCAGTGGAGTCAAAAATTCTTCTCCTCGTTGGATCCATCAATACCTCATATGCTTCTTGAATCGCTTTGAAGTGAGATTCTATCTCATCTTTTTTTGCCTCCTTGGCTTCTTCTGTCTCCTCTGCTAGAAGGAGAGTAGCGAGTTTATCAGGATGATGCTTCAGTGCAGCCTCACGATAACTTTTCCTAATCTGATCTTCTGTAGCAAGATATCTTAAATTGCTCAAACCCAACAACGCATAGTGGTCTTGTTGCTGGGTACCAGACTTCTTCTTTCCTTTGTTGGAATACGAGTTGAATGAAGGAACATATTCCTTTTCCTTATCATCTCCCAGTTTCTTATCACTATCTTCATTGTCTGTGGGTTCCTCTGCACAACCATGCAATTTAAGAGCAGCAGAATGGAAGGCATGGCCAGCAGGTTCACGATTTAGAGCCTTCACAGGAAGACAGTTGGAACAAGCAAAGAACGGTTTTCCATCAACAAGCTCCTCGGAGTATGTAATTAGCTTCATGGCAGAGCCGCTTCTCCTGCTTGGCATGATGAAAAATGTACAGGAGCTGCAAATCACCTTACTCTAAGTGACTACCACGCTGATTTCTGTCCCAAAGATTACAAAAATATTGCAAACTTGGGTTAGCAACTACATAGATCACAATTCATCTGCATATGTAATCTAACTACAATGGTAGACAAAGATAAAATTATTTATAAGAAAAATCTATGAATTAAAAGATATGTACAAGCCAAGCTTTACATTAAACTCCCAAAAGATTAAATATTCATAAGGTCAACGATACAAAACAATCCAAGAAGATATGAACTGGAAACAGATTTCCTTGAAACAACTAAAAGACTATAAATAGATCAAGGATCATCATAATGATTTTGAACTAATCTCTTTTTCAGAAAATATCTTAGATCAATGAAGATTTGCTTTTAATCCAATAAATTAGTAAAAGGAACTCATCAGAGAGCAAAACGTGGCGTCACTCTACAGACACCTTATGCTCGACTAGCTAGTAATAAAATAGCACTAAACAAGTAACCCAGAGAACAAAACCACAAACACTAGATAATCCATAAAGCCTTATGGTCTCACAGACATGTATTTAAAGACATGACTGCAGGCTGCAGCAAGTAATACAGCTCCGAGTCCATAAAATGATGGAAAAGAAAGGAGCATGATAAAAAAAAGTCCATCTTTCGAGAGCCCTAATAATCAATGTTACTGATAAGGTTAGTTAACACTCAATACCATCAATGGTATATCAAATCAATAGAAACCTGTCCTTTAGCACAGAAGTAAGATGATCTATTCAATCTTATGAAACTACTGACATTCAAAACCATCCAGCCACAATAACTCGTATAGAAGACAGCGATTGAACCGATTTTCTTACCAAAAACTGAGCTTCTAGTCACCCTGATCACTCGGTCGGAAGTTGCTCCGGCGATTTATAGCCGCGAGACTTCCTCCAACCTGCGGCGGTAAAGAGAGAAAAGATAAAGAAGAAGAAGAGTAGTTCAATCTGGTATACGAGGTAATAGCGGAGGTAACGATTTGTTGCAGACGAAGAAATAAGTATTTCAGAAGAAATGGTCTATCAGGTTACTTCTTGTTTGGTTGTACGTATGATTCTATTCCTTCCACGATTATTGGTTGCTTCAAATAATTTGGGCCTGGGGCCCATACAAGTAGGCCTTACTCTTTTATGGAGCTATGCGTTTAACCAAACTAGTGATACTCGGCGGGAGAATCCATGACCGTCGCGAGACGCCTTTTACGGAACACCGCCGTCGCTGCGGTGGCTCCGACGCCATGGAATGTGCGTCTAAGAGAACTCGCATATCGATCCTTGTTTGCTGAATCAATCTCTCTCTACCGGTCAATGCTCCGTTCAGGTTCCTCCCCCGACGCGTTCTCTTTCCCTTTCACACTCAAGTCATGTGCTGCCCTTTCGCTCTCTATCTCCGGCCAACAGCTCCATTGCCACGTTATTAGAGGAGGTTGCGATGCTGAGCCTTTTGTACTGACTGCTCTCATATCAATGTACTGTAAATGCGGTTTGACAGAGGATGCTCGGAAGGTGTTCGATGAAAATCCTCAGTCAGGTCAGCTTAGTGTTTGTTATAACGCTCTGATATCTGGGTACACCGCAAACTCGAAGGTCTCTGATGCTGTGTTTATGTTTCGTAAAATGAAGGAGACTGGTGTGTCTGTGGATTCAGTTACAATTCTTGGTCTTGTCCCGCTTTGCACGGTTCCTGACTACCTATGGCTTGGGATGTCTCTCCACGGCCAATGCGTTAAAGGAGGAATTGATTCTGAGGTAGCTGTTTTGAATAGTTTCATAACGATGTACATGAAATGCGGATCAGTAGGATTGGCTAGGAGGTTGTTCGATGGAATGCCCGTCAAGGGTTTGATAACCTGGAATGCTGCGATTTCTGGATATTCACAGAATGGGCTAGCTTATGATGTTCTGGAACTTTATGAGAAGATGAAATCATTGGGTGTTTTTCCTGATCCTGTTACATTGGTCAGTGTTCTGTCTTCTTGTGCTCATCTTGGAGCTCAGAAGATTGGTAGGGAAGTAGAGAAGCTAGTAGAAGCCAATGGCTTTGCATCAAATGTGTATGTAAGCAATGCATTGATCAGTATGTATGCTAGATGCGGTAATTTGGCAAAGGCACGTGCTGTTTTTGACATCATACCTGTAAAAACCTTAGTTTCGTGGACCGCCATGATAGGTTGCTATGGGATGCATGGAATGGTTGAGGCTGGGCTTGAGCTTTTCGATGATATGATAAGAAGAGGCATTAAACCCGATGGGACAGTGTTTGTGATGGTTTTATCTGCTTGCAGCCATTCAGGGCTAACAGATAAAGGTTTAGAGTTATTTAGTGCGATGAAGACAGAGTATAAGCTGGAGCCTGGTCCTGAACACTACTCTTGTGTAGTTGATCTACTCGGAAGAGCTGGTCGGCTAGTTGAAGCCATGGAGTTAATGGATTCAATGCCTATTGAACCGGATGGTGCTGTATGGGGCGCTCTATTGGGTGCCTGTAAAATCCATAAGAATATGGAAATAGCAGAATTAGCTTTTGCCAAGGTGATTGAGTTTGAACCCATGAATATTGGCTATTACGTATTGATGTCAAATATATATTCAGACTCGAAGAATCAAGAAGGAATCTGGAGAATCCGGTTAATGATGAGAGAGAGAGAATTCAGGAAACAGCCCGGGTATAGTTATGTGGAACACAAGGGAAGAGTTCACTTGTTCTTAGCTGGTGATAGAAGTCATGAGCAAACAGAGGAAGTCCATAGAATGCTGGACGAGTTAGAGACTTCTGTAATGGAAATTACAGGAAACACCGACTGTGATAGAGACGAAGAGGATTTGAGCAGTAGACGTGAGCATAGCGAGAGGTTAGGAGTAGCATTTGGTATTCTCAACAGTAGTCCAGGCACAGAAATTGTTGTGATAAAAAACCTGAGGGTTTGTGAAGATTGTCATGTGTTTATCAAGCTGGTTAGCAAGGTTGTAGATCGCCGGTTTGTTGTAAGAGATGCGTCTCGGTTTCACTATTTCAAAGATGGGTTCTGCTCATGCAAGGATTACTGGTGATTTTCCAAGCGTCTCACAACATGATGGTCCAGTAATAATCTTTGATTTCTGCTTTCGCAGAGTGTACTACACAGGATGTATACAAAACAATATGCTTACATAAATCTGGAGGTTAAAGGCTGCACTACCTAATGAAGTTGTTTTCAAAGATAAATTCATCTCCGACAAATGGTATGGTTTTCCGAACAATCACCCTCATAGGAGCTCCTGCGAGAAGGAAAAAGTTGCAATGAAAAACAACCAGATAAATGATTCTTCAGTGTCAAGATCTATGACAACTGAGATTGCACCTCCACTAGTTTGATCATCTTTAATACAGATTGCAGAATGAGAATCAGCCAACTCCAAAAAGGGAAAACTTCCATTCTCTGTTGCATTTCTTTGTCTTCTCCAGTGAGTTGACAGTCATTTCAGATGTCTGGAAAAATAATCGAGCATCTTAGAACTCTGTCACTACTCTGTTCATACACTATGCTGTAAAAACTTTCTTACAACAACAATGAAAACAAAACTAAAAAAAAGAGATTTTCATAAAGTGTACAACACAACACCTAATCGCATTAATAAACACCCTATTCAGATCAAGAGTCTGATTCAAGTGATAAGACAGACCTCACAAGGATTGTATTCTGCCTTTGTTCCAGCCTTAGACTAGATTGTGAAGGTATTAAAAGTTGCAGCAGAGAAGCCTTTTCCTAATGCTTTTACATATGCCTCCTGCGTATAGAATCATCACAGAAGTTTAACAATTTTGAAAAGTAAGATTTTTGAGGCTCTAAGTGTACCTGTTTATAAAACTACCTTTAGAGTCCATAACTTAATCAATTCCATTCTCTGAACTTCCGGGTCCAGTATAGTTGACAACAACTTTACTTCATCAGCAGAGTAAAATCTAAAACAAGAAACCTTTGATGACACTGCAGATTTTGGACAAAACTGTATGTACTTTCTTAAACAGAATACTCACTGGAACATGTAGAGTCACCCCACAGACAATTAACGAATCTGTGTGGGAGATATTGAAATGCAGTGGTGGATTATTACAGTTCTTATAGTTCTGCAAATCTACCTGCACAGATTTAAACAAGGGCAAATGAATATTTGGCCCTAAGCCAAGACTATGAGTCTAGTAAAGTCTAATATAAACTGTCTCACCTCAGGCTTTCCATACATATTCTTCTTGAACAATACGGACCGAGGATCAACAGCATTGTTTGTCTGATCTAGTATTAAAAACCACATGATGATAACAATAAGCTCACAAGTTCATGTAATGCAATATTACTGAATAAAAACTAAAGAATATAAATAAGTTTTACTGTTGGCCATAACCTTAGAGATTTCTTAACAGCGTCCTATAGAAAGGCCAAAAATTAACATACATCTCGCAATGGTGGTCCGAACCAAGGTTCGGGCAAGCAAAGC
>JAKUCM010004865.1:0-22213 GCA_023374145.1 Lepidium sativum
TTTCATTTCGAAATTGTTGCTACAAGATCTATGTTCTTGAGGCTAGAATTGGTTTTGAGATTGATTTACATTGCATTATTTGTCTGTATTTGTGTAGTTTAATCTTCTGATCAATGAGTGTGGTTCTGTTATGTGCTCGTCTTACACACTTCTTAGGTTTTTTGTGTTTTTGTTCTGCCAGGAATAAACATTTGTTTCGTAAATTTCAGCAATGTACAGGGGAATTGTGAAAAGGGTCTCAAGGCAAGATATAAAACTGGTAAGATAAGCAAATTAAGGATACTGAGTGTTTCCTTTTCCTTTTTTTTTCTGCATTATCTTGCTTATTACTAACACAAACATATTTTTCTTTTAATGAGTTGAATTCTCTGAGTACTCCATGAGCAAAAGTATTGCGTTTGTGGGTTCATGTTTATGATTACCTTTCCTAAGTGATTTATATTTACTAGTGTATGCAGGTTACGTTTTCTTTGGAAATGGAAGATAAAGATCAGAAGAAAAAAGATTTTTCTGCTGGAGAGTTTAGTGAATATATCACTTGTCTAAATGCCGGTAAGGTGAGAATTTGCGTCCAGAACTCTTTTTTTGTTGTTGTAGTAAGCCTATCAGGTTTTTGTATGTTTGAAGATTCCAAACTTCTATATATGCAAAATGCAATTCGGTAATATCATTAGTTTTCTTCCTCATAATTTCAATTGGAAAAGATATTTGAGCCCTATCTGTCATTTTGAAGAATATTAACTGACTGCATCTCTTCAGAAACCGCTACACGATGTGCTCGGTTTCAGAAAAGAGATTAATGGTACCACCGTAGACATTGCACTTCAATGGTATGTCCCTTTTCGTACTATTTTATGTTGAAATATGTGGAAGTTGTAGTTACTCTGAACAAAATCCTATTAATCTGATTCCATATTATATTGTCTTGTGTTGTACCAGGTGCGTAGATGGAGACTCATACAAAATACTGGGATATGCCAATAGCATCCGCACGATTGATGGTGGTACACACGTAGATGGTGTGAAAGCATCAATAACAAGAACTGTTAATAGCCTTGCGGAAAAGTCGAAGCTTGTTGAGGTATAAGGCCAGTCAACATCAGTAACCAATTTTGTCTATGTGACGCCTTCAATTTCTCTTTCTAGGAGGTTTTTTAATGTTTTTTTTTCATCATCAATTCGCATCATTTTTTTACGAAAAGATCTATGGGCTACTTGCCAATATATCACTCTCCTTGTAGATTGGTCCGAATTTGAATAATGTCATCTCCATAATTTGAAAGACAATAAAATCATTTACATATCTTGCTTAAGCATTAATATTACCTGATCAAGAAGACATTCTGGTTAGTTTATATAACTGATGATGGGATTTCTTGTTGTTTGCTTTGTACAGGACGAGGGTATTATCTTGAGAGAGGAGCATGTTATGGAAGGACTAACTTGCATAGTCTCAGTCTGTGTTCCAGTACCTGAGTTTGAAGGTCAAACACAGGTATGGAAGACCATAGTGATTGTTAATCCTCATTGGAATTGATTTCTGTGTAGTAGTATTTTGTCAGTTTCTTCGATTTATAGTTCGCGCTAATGTTTTGTCTCTTACTTTCTTCAAGACGAGATTAGGAAATCCATATGTCAGGGAAATTGTTGACCAATCAGTTGAAGAGTACTTAACGGAGTATTTTGAATTGCATCCAGATGTACTCGAGGGCATTATCTCCAAATCCTTAAAAGCTTACCAGGTATGCTGTTTCTATACCTATTCGTACGACAGAATTACACAATGCATTTGAAGACATACACTGTTCTATTTTATTATTGTGTTCTACTTAATAGTTTCTTAATTTACATTAAATGACCATAAAAATATACCTGGCAACTCTTTTTCTTAATAGACTGCTTTGGCTGTCAAGAGCGTAAGTGATTTGGTTAGATCAGAAAGTGTATCAACGCGGAGCACCATTCCTAAGAAACTGACCAACTGCTCTTCTGAAACGTCTGGTATGTCTTTCGATATGAAGTCAGAATATGAATTCTTAGTGATGATTTTTGGTATATATAACATGATAAACCTGCAAAGGTTGGCCGCGTGGTCTGGAGAAACCTTGGGCTAGGCTGTAATTTGAATAGTCCATTGTTATTCCCCACGTGTGTAAACAATATCCTCGAACCGTCATTGGGTCTATCGTCCATTGCTACATCCGTGGTGGGCTTGTAGGAATCTCCTTGCCCGGAGCCTAATCACCACCACGAGTATTGTGCTATGGCGAACACTAACCAGTGACACTAGGTGTCAATAAAAAATTCTAGAGATGAAAAGTTTTAGTTTTTGAATATATATATAGTATCTAGATATTTGATCTCGTACATATAGAGTGAGAAGTAGAGAAAGGAAACAAGATAGTTTTATTGAGACTTTCCCCCCAATGCCTCCAGAGGTTTTTATAGGCAGAGGGAATTCTTCTGGCGGTGCTGCGCAACACATACCAAGGTCTTTCCAGGTAAGACATTCTCTTTGACTTTATATCCAGTTTATATCTGGAGAAAAAGGAAGCACTCTTCTGTCTCCAAGCTTACTCCTGATGGATGCTTGAAATTAGCCATAGTTTGGATTTTATTCGCCTTATATAAGTGTAGTTGGCACAGCTCACGATAGTTTTACATGAAAAAGATTGGATGCAAAAAAAAATTGGTGACTCCTTATGAGCATACCAATTCCAAAGAGTCCTCTCTTTACCAGCCAAACGATATTGTTTGGGTGGCTCTGACGGGTATCTCTATCTCTTGCCAGAGAAGCAAAAGGACACGGGAACAACCTCGGAGTGATGATGCAGTTTCTACCTCAGGAGCGTCTTTAGAGAATACTAGTGATTCATGCGTTGAGAAGAAAAGGAAACAACCAAAATCTTGTGTTCAAGGCTCACATCCATGTTCTTCACGAGAATTGTGTGATGTTTCAAACCCACCAAACCGTAATGAAGTTAGCAAGAAGACTCTCAAAGTCGAAATCAGCGACTCAAAAGAAAAAAGAGCGTTTATCCCAATCGGACCAGGTTTCCAAGCTGATATACCGGTTTGGATTGCCCCTACCAAGAAAGGCAAATTTTACGGTAGTCCCGGAGATTCAAACACTTTAAGATGGCTAGGAACTGGCGTTTGGCCAACATATAGCCTAAAGAAACAAGTTTACTACAAAAAAGTTGGTGAAGGCAGATCCGACTCCTGTTCTTGTGCTCGTCCAAGGTCAACCAATTGTGTAAAAAAACACATTAAGGAAGCACGAGAGCTTTTGGAAAAAGAACTCACTCGTGCTTTCTTTACTTGGAAGTTTGACCAAATGGGTGAAAAAGCTGGATCGACGTCATGGACAGCCAAAGAAGAGCAACGATTCGGAACACTTGTGAAAAAGAATCCTTTGTCAAATAGTGAGCAAAGATTCTGGGAATTGGCTTCTGTTTCTTTCCCAAGGAAAAGTCATAAGGATCTCATCAGTTACTACTACAATGTCTACCTCATCAAACGTATGAGATTGCTTCCTAATTCTTCAGCTACTGACCAAATCGATAGTGATGATGACCATAATGACAGTTTCTTAGCTGGATGAAGAAGGTCTTGTCGATAATGGAGTTTCATGGAATTACAGGTAATTCTCTCCTTCGTTCTGTGTAACTCCCTTTGCATTGTTCTTGATTCCTAGTGAGTCAAGAACTCTCTATCATAGGATCTTTTGAAAGAGATCCTTGTAGGGCCACATGAATTTGTCGAATTTTAATGTATTTCGTCAAATACATAGTTGAATAACACTTAATTTTATTTTGAATTCTAAAATACATTTAGTATCTACTTTTCAATAACATTCCCTAAAGGACCTAATCTCAAGAGGATTTTTCTATGGGCATCAAAGATTCTTTAGTGTTTTTTTCAAAATCTCTTACATCAGTTTCAAATTCAAATATCTATTATGAGAATCTAATGGTGGTCAAGTGGTAGGTCCACTTTTGTTTTTTTTAGTTTCATTCAAAGAAGAGTAAATTTGAAAATAAGTCTTTAGGGTGGGCAGCAAATCTCCAAATTAAATTAAAAATCAAAATCCTGACCAAAATCATGTGTTAATTATCAATTCATATCCTGGTCAAAATCAGGTGTAAATTATTCTGACCGTTTTGAATAAATTCCATTCTAGAAGAAGTTAATCGGAAATAAGTTGTAATTCACTAGTTATTCCATACGCTCGCCAAATCTGAAAATGTATTTCTCGGAAACCTCTGCTATAGATAAATCGAAAAAAACCTAAAAACCCAATGCTTTATGTCTAATAGATTTTGTAGACAATCAAAATAATCATTTCATACTTGAGAAATCAACAAAACATATTGTCAATTTTTACCATCCATTTTGGTCATTCTCGGATCTCGACTTCTGTTCAGAAAACTTCACACTCATTTTATATCTATTTCTCCTTGACTTCTCCGGAGAGAACATCCATTCTCATATGACAACATTGTCTTCCTACCCATGACTCATCCAAAAAAACTTCCATCTTCATTTGACATTTGCCTTTCTATCCATGACTTCTCCAAAGAACTTCTATTCTTGTATGACATTATCTTTCTTGATTTTCTAGCGAATTTCTGTTCTCATATGGCTTTGTCTTTCTAATTTTTTTCTAGCGAATTTCCATTCTCATAGGGTATTGCTTTTTATACCCATAATTTCTCCAACGAATTTCCGTTCTCATATGACATTATCTTCTTAACGATAACTTCTTAAAGAAAAATTGAACTTGAAAATTGCTATCTCAAATCCGGAAAAGCAATGTCTCCACAAAACTAACACAACAATTATGGATGACGAAATCTCGTATAGAAAATACATACATCTCACAAATGATGAACATAACTACTAAAACGGAAATAAGATCTTCTGAAATTAGCGGAATCAAATAAATTCATCTTTAAACGACTAAAAATGATTCGTTGATGCTGTAACAAAACCTGTGTACACATTGTCCTTGAACAAGTCTCCTGAATGTCAACAAGAAACATAACAACTCTTAACCACTGAAGTTGAATTCAAAAGAGACCAACCTCAAATCAAACCCAGTAGAAAAACAAAGTTCGACCTGCAGAAGTAAGGAAATGAAATCTAGCCAGTTACTAGACTACACCAACTTAGGTGGACACTAAATAATATATAACTACATGAACATGAGAGAGACAACAAAAACAACTATATTTAACACGAACATAGAAGCATATATTCTAAATCAAAGATCCCTCCTAAAGAACTCAAACACACACAAGACCGGAATTTCCTATTCCACTAACCGAACAAATTTTTTAAGATGATCGGTCTAATTTCAGCTCAAAACTTTCTTTTTTTTGTCGATCCCAGGATGTGCAAATGACATTTAGCCTAGTGGCAGGTGGTAAGTCCACAAAACTTTCATATAACTATAAATGTATTTGAGGCGTTTATTAATTGCATACATAACTAAAATTAAAATTTTATTCCACCCGAACTAGCATTTGTCTTTTTAGTACTATATGTAATAGTTCAAGTAGATTTTTTTTTTTGTCAACAGCATATTATATTGGGCCACAATTGGCCCGCCCAGTAACCAAATTCCTACATAATGTAGGCGGAGAACTCGATCCCTAATTGTGTAAATGAGGTGCCTTAAGTAAACTACCGCCGGCCATTAGGCTAATAACCATCTGCTAGTTCAAGTAGAATTAAAATTTTAGTTTTACTAACAAACATTTTGATACTTAAATATATTTATAGTTATATAAAAATTATGGATGGAATTAGAGGGATCATCCAGTGGAAGAGTTCACGGATTTCTTTTACCAAAAAAAGAAAAGAAAAAGAGTTGACGAGTTTCCGAAGGGTAATTTCTCTTCTATAGTACTCCCAAATAAGTATAAGCAAATATAAGTTAAAATACATAAACAACAAGTAGAAGAGGAAAGAATAACAAAAAAGTGAGGTTAAATTCTTCTTTCTCTATTGTCAAATTTATTTCGGATTCAAGTCTCCAGCTTTTTTGTAGGGTTCTATGATCGCTTCTAGTGTTCGAATTTTTCTTTTCTTTTGGTTTTCTCGTTCCTTGTGTTTGTGATTCGACTTTTTTTTTTTTTTTTTTTTCTGGATAATACGATTTGCCTGATCTGGCTTTCGTTAATCAAGTTAAGAGCTTTTGGATTTTATCCTGAAAAATTATGGGTTTCGGTTTGATTCAGCTCTTGCTCTTCTTAAACCCATGTTTCTCTGGCTCTGTTATAGCTTAATATCTTGAGTGTGTCTTGCATCGGCAAGATCATCTGTTTGCTGAATTTAGGGTTTTGGTCTCTAAGTCAAGAGTTCAGTTTAATAATATGAATTTATTAAGACATAGATACTTGGAGTGTTTGATATTCTTGTGTCTCAATTGTATGCTTTAATTAAGTACATGTTATTAGGGTTGGTCTCTAATTCGGAGTTGTTATTCTGACAGGAACTGGATTGCCTCTACAAATATTTCAGTGATGTCAAGTTTAACAGTGAGAAGGGTATCACGTGAAGATATACAACTGGTAAGCCATTAGATCTTTACTTGGAATTGTATAGGAAGACTTTTAGCTTCTTTGTGTTAATCTCTTTGACATACTTTACTTTGTGGACTGTTATTGTTTTTTTGCAGGTTCAGAATCTAATTGAACGATGCCTCCAGCTTTACATGAGCCAGAAAGAAGCCGTGGAAACTCTATTGGAGCATGCTAAAATCGAACCCGGTTTTACAGATTTAGGTAACTTCGATACTTTCCTGATTGGGTAATTCTCTTCGTTTAATGCTGGTTCTGGTTTCTTGATCTCTCACTTAGTGTGACATTTTCAAACTATTTTTTTTTGAAAGTTCAAGACATCTGTAGCCAAGACAACATTTATAAGATATTGATTCATGCTGCCTGAAACTGGATTTCTCTGTACAACTTTCTGAAGCAATCCTGACTAATTAGGACTTGAACCACTAATTCTTTTTGTAGTGGATATCAGCAATTAATCTGTAATGGGTCTCTGGTAGCTGATTAATGGTTGCAAATTTTCCTTTTGACTTGACAGTTTGGCAGAAGCTTGAAGAAGAGAATCGGGAATTTTTCAAGGCATATAATCTGAGACTCATGGTGAAACACCAGATAATGGAATATAATAAGCTGCTTGAGCAGCAAGTAAACCACATGCGTCAGATGTACCCCGTTGAAGGGGGTTCTGACCAAAACAGGAATGGTTCTCATGTTCCATCAAGTAAGATATTTGGAACTATATCGAGTTCCATTTCCTATAGATATATTATTTGATCAATTTCTGGATTTGTATACATATGAAAGTACATCATAATAGGCTACATTTTTCGATTTTGGAATTGAGGTGCTAGAAATTGTCTTTAGAAACTTTTTCTGCTTCTTAAATGCTACATTGAAACTTATCTGTACCGGTGAATACAAGCTGCATAAATATTGTTCTTAAGATAAATCTAGCTTTGGTAACACAATCACTTAAAGTTATTTTTGATGGATTAAGATTTTGTATGAAGTAATGATTCACAACCTTTGCATATCTCCATTTAAGCTCAATGAATCCAATTTTTTTGGCCTATTATGTTTTATTGGTTGGATACTGAGAAGAAGTATTGAGTTATGAATGGTTTATATGTTGCAACTAACATCATTTCATTCAACAGTGAACCAGCAACAATCATGCTATGGGCAAAAGGAGTCCGATAAGTTTTCTTCTAATCTATCAAATGCGTACCTCAATGGAAGCTTAGCACGGAGCACAAATATGCCTTCTTCCATAGATTTCTCAAACCATTCTAGAAGAGTTGATCCTCCACCAAGCATGCTCTCATTGCAGTCTACAAATATGCCTTTGATGCAAGGAATGATAAAATCTGAGACTGCATATTCAAATTGTGCTCCGTACATATATGGTCAAGCACATTCCACAGTTGGAGTTGCCCCCATTGCATCTTTCAGAAGTGATTCCAGCAACCAATCTCTCAATGATCCACTTGTTGATGCAGAAGCTTCAACATTTGGGTTCTTAGGTCAAATTCCTCGGAACTTTAGCCTCTCTGATCTGACAGCTGATTTTTCTCAAAGCTCAGGTCCATCTCGATCTCATATAACATCTCTTGTTTTCCCTACCACACCACATTTGCTTATTGAAAAGGATTTTTACTGTAATTGCATTAGGAAACTAAAGAGTTGTTGTTCATTTACTGTGACTTGTTTATGTCAGACATTTTGGACAGCTACGATAAATCACCATTCCTTTTGGCTAACGCTGAAGATTTCCTGGAATCTAGTGTAGAACATCAAGGTAAGCACTCTAAGCTCTGTTACAAAAGATAAAAATTAGTGTCGAATTTGGTGTCCTTCTCTTATTTCTATTGTTGAATAGATATCAATGAGAACATTTGGTTCATCTCAGCTATATTATGCAAAGAGCTTGAAAACATACAAAAACTAGAGACTAAGAGAGACACCTTCTATTCCTGCAACAAAATAAAAGAGTGGACAGTAAGTAACTAAAAAGTATTGTTTTCTCACAGGAGACCAAGAGAGATTGGGGACCATATCTGAAGGCTTTAGTAACGAAATCGCCGGAAGCAATTAGGTCTGTTACATATGTGATCTTCATCATCAAGCTTTTGACCTCTGCAACTACTTGCAGGTGTTAATCCCATGGTCACTGTACAGTGATATTCTTGCCTTTCGAAAGACATTTTTGTTTGAGTGGGGTTGTATACTAATACTGTACACAATTATAGAGATTTTTGATTTCTTAGTAACAAATATTTAAGAACCAGTTGATTGTGATTATGATAGCACCATTGTATGATATTGAATTTTGGTTGAATAATAGTTAAATGTATGATATTGGCTTTTTACTTTGTACTTGTGTAGTCAAGTCTATAAACTTGGAAGACACATAAATCCCTAAAAGATTTGAAAGAATTCTATAAATCCAAAATCACAAAATGGATTTTGCGAATCCAAGTTAAAATAAAGAACATATTATTGCGTAAAGATTTCTAAATCCATTAAAATAACGGCTACGATATGAGTCTATAAATTACTAGTTTTATAATCCTTTCAATATACAACACACCACAAAGATAGTTTTAGATTTTCTGCAATCTCTCTCTTTCTCTCTCACGTAGTAATAAAAATAGACAAGTAAAGCCATTCTTAGATACAAACAAACAAAGGAAGGTTCACACAGTGTTCAGTGTCTCTTCTTTTCCTCAAAAACACATTTCACAGATCCAGCAGCAGCATAGTGCAAAGAGACTGCATAGGAACAAACAAAGACAACAAAAGATGTTTGCTGATTATCTAATTTTTGTTGCTATTAAGATAAATGATTTTATTTGCTACTTATAGCTTTACCATCCTTCAATGAAGCCTCTGTCTCCTTTCTGCTTTGTCTCGAAAAACCGCGATTTCTTCTTCTTTTGATCGCCTCCAAGTTGTTCAGAGACTTCTTCAGCAATTGGATACCCTGTCAAGAGATTACTACAAAATTTAGAACATGTTTTGATTCATAAACTAGAACACACACAGAGAAAAATTCTGACCTTGTGGAGGATTTTGATCATTCATGTCCCTCTGCATATTTTCTTAATTTTTGGAGCAAAATAAGAGAAGCTTTCTCTTTCACTTTACACAAAAGGAGATTGTGGATTTTGATCAGGTTTGAGAATATGATTCTTGGTTTTGGTTAGCTATAAGACAAAAACATTTGTGTGTGGTTACTTCTCTTTATATAAGCTCTGATACATAAAGATAATGGTGTGGTTGCAGATAATATATTCGTGTTTTTTGTTTTCTTATCTCTGAAAATGTAAGCTTATTCGTTTTGTTACTTTATACCTTCCTTCATGAAGGGGCTATTGCAGATTCGTTTGGTTTTTAAATGTGAATAAGAGACTTTTGGAGGTTCTTTTACAACTCTTTTTGACACTTGTTTGCTTTGTCTGTGAAATTTGTGGTTCACTAATCTGTCAATTGATTAGTGACAATCTCAAGTGTGTTGTTGCGTTGTCGTTTTCAGGATTTGAGATGTTGTGAGACTAGAGAGAGTTCCATAAGGGATTGGAAACTAACTCAAGCTCAAACCTGCACGTTAGAAGTGAAAAAATTATTTTGGTAATATTTGAAATCTAGATATTCCATAAAATAATCAAAATAAAGTCAAAATTTAAATTTCTAATTAAAAATATGATTTTTAGAAATTTATAACCCTGAATTTATTATAAAAATGAGTTACTTAGTAATTTTGAAATCTACAAATTTCAAAGAACGATAAAAAAATGTAGTAGTATTAGATTTTTTTTGTCAACCGCAAGTATATTATCACAAAAATTATATTTAGAGACCCTTATTCTACTGGTTAGAGTATCCACCTTATTATTTAGAATTCGAGCAATGCTTGAGAGAACAAAACTATTAAAATAAGAACTTAGTGATTTTTAGGTTTTTTTTTTCTTAGTCATCTAAATTTTTATTAATAAAAAATAAAAAGAATATAAAGTTCAATTACATAGGCTAACGGAGACAAATAAATCTTCAGAATAAAGTCCTAACAAAAAAAACCAAAAAATTTAAACAAAAATAAAATAAAAAATGAAAACATAAAACAATGACCGTCAAAAAAGCATTTCACACCAAAATTCTAAATCTCCACAAATCATATATATGTACTAGAAAATAGTATTTAAACCAAAAAGTTTGACTAATTCTAGAATTGGTTTTATAACTATGAATGTGGCGAAAAAAAACATATACAAAGAGACATCTATTGCGATCAATCAATAAACAAAATTACATAAGTAATATTCAATTTCTTTTCTCTTAAAATCCAAGACAAGTAAAAATGCTATGCATATTTTAAACGATTGCCCAGAATTTCTTTCTGCAAAACAGAACAGTCTCTGTCTTCTTGTTTTTGTCTTGAAGCTCATGTGTTTCTACTTCCCAAAGGAATTTAGGAGCTAAGTCGCGGACTCTCGAAATGATCGATTCATCGTCCCTAATAATGATGAATCCCTGCAAATCCGAAATCACCATTAAACATTACTTCTAATCACAGATTTTACAATGAGACGGGTTCATTATCATTGGTATTGACACCAATAAGACATGGTTTAAGGTGAGTGCTATGTAGAATACCTGAGGACGTATGATACGGTCCATCTCAAGCATGATGTCCTCTGGTAAACAATTTCCACCGTCATAGTGAGACAAGAGATGATCCATGTGTAGCAGATCGTAGGTACGAGGATATGTTGAGAATGGCTCACACCTAAATGCACATCGACATAAATTTTAGTGTCGGTGTTCAAGTTAAGTGAGGAAGTATCAACTCTCATATTTGCTTACCAATCATGATATACACCGGTTAAGCCCCTCTGGTAGATTCCGGACAAGGTATTGTTCATTGTAGGAGGTACCACGTTCATGACCCAAACTGGATATGAGTCCATAGCAGCAGAAAATCCACCAAGGAACGCGCTTGTGTCCATCACATTTCGCACTTCAGTCTTGTTAACATTCATTAACTCCCAGTAACGATTCACTTGTTCTCTCCAGAAGTTTGTGTCCGAGGTGAATCCATCTTCGCTGATGCCTTGTGAAAGTTTTTTCCAAGTGAATTAAAGATAACAGACAGAATGTAATGTCGTTTCTAAAATTAACTGTTTAGAAGAAATATACCTATTTCTCTTAGACTTGTTGGATATGCCGATAGGCGTTCAGCTAAAGAAGAGGGTTTCGGTTGCATGTTTCCACTAATGTCCACACAGTCTCTAAGAGGAACTTCCCATGAAGATTTCGAAACATCTTCCACTTGACATACTTTTATAAGCTCAAGCGCTGCATTCTTCCTAAGACAAGCCTCACTATCTTCTTTAACCCATACTGCAGTCTGTACCTTTCGAGAAATGAGCTTCCAGCACATTGCAGTAGTTAGATTGACCAACTTATCCCAAATCATAGGGAAATCTTTATCTTTTCTGTAAGCAGGTGGTGCTGAATAAACAAAGTATCCATTGGTTCGGAGAAGGCGGTTGACCTCTTTAATCAAGATGCCATCTGCAGAATCAAGGGCAGGCAATCATTGATACAAAAACAAGCAAGGCATTGACAAACAGAAAGAACATCACATGAGGCATACCATTTTCATGCCAATCAACACGACATCTTGAACAATGAACCATATCAAAAGAGGCTGCGGGATATGGCATTTGTTTGGTGGCTATGGCAGAGATCATTGCACCAATTCCTCTCTCCAACGCAAACTGAATTTGATTTTCATGACCATCTTTAGGAGCAAAAGATATTGTCCGTATACCTAAAGGAAGAAGATAAGCTGAAAAGCTAGCAACTCCACATCCGACATCAAGAACTTGATCAACCCCAGCTGAACGTAGGTCACCTGTTTCGTTAGACGTCATATTCCCTAACCTGAAGATACAAAAATTCAGGGGAAATCATTATTAAGGTATAGGTATCAATCAAACCGTTTCTAAGCTTCTTCTGGAAAGAATTCCAAAGCAATCCAGAAACCAAACAGATGACAATTTAAAATACCTCTGGATGTATTCAGGAGCTCCGTGTTTGAAATGAGTACCGCCACCAGGGAACCACCATAACTGACCTTGTTCGTGCACCCAGTTTTGGCCACCTTTCACCTCAGCAAGATGTGTATGATTCACATTGCTTTTCCAAACATAATCTCTGCTGGTTGGCCAGCGTATTGGTATCTTATAATCTTTCGGCGGAGGAACCAGACAAAACAGACGCTTGTCAAGTGGCGGGCAGTGTCTCTCAAGCTCTTCTCTTCTGGAAAGATTCAAACTTGGGAGAAGCTGTTGTATATAAGTGACATCGTGACAAGGGATATACTCATTGAACTTCAATGGGCAAACATTGATCCCACTTTCAGGGATCACAATTGGAGTTTTCCGGTAAGTAAGCTCTACATTGTTAGCAAAGGTTGGTGTACCTACAACCACAAATCTGTTGCATTATCGATTTATATCTTAATCTAAGGTAAGCAACATAAAAAATTAGTAAATTAAAAGAAGCTAGCGAGCTAAACTGAGAGCTATATCACTCGAAGTAAACGAAATTCGAAAGCTTTCGATCTATGACAGAGATCCAATGGCAAACCGAAAACAAACGGAAATTTAACGATACACAGAGGCAAAGAGTGACATTGAAAACACAGAGATATAGAGAAAAAACGAACCAGATGGTGATGGAGAAGAAGAAGGTTGAGCAAAGTAAATATGCGAATTGTTTCTTAAAATAGAGCCAGCGTAAAAAGATCCAACCATGAGAACGAGAGCCACCATTATCGTCTGTCCCGATCTGGCCGAACCCAACATATAACCTCCCATGGTTTCTTCCTCTTCTACAACTCTCGCTCGCTATTCGAGTCTTCCTTTATACTTTGCTTTCGATAATCATATACGAATCTATTAGAGTGACTGAACAAACCAAAGCTGCTTCGACGGAGAAGATGAAGAAGATCTCGCTTCCGTTCCGTCGGCAACCACGTGAGGCCATATTTATTCTCCGTCACTTTTTGCATATTACCTCCCCAAACTTCTTAAATATCATATACTTACCCCTACATTTCATAATAATCCCATATGTCATCACGAATGTTTTTTACACCAGTAACAGACCTCAACTTCTTACATGTACATTGATACAATATACATCCTCCATTGCAGCTTCTTGTAGATCACATGAAATCACAATCACAATGCCGAGTGTGATACTGAGGATCACAAAGGAACAAACATGTTCAATACTTGACCAAATCTCAAGTTGTAGATAATCATCAAAATTTGTTTTTCTTCAGAGAACTGTCTTTTCTGCGTAACTAATGCTTAAGCCTTTGTTTCACCTGAGATTGATGAATGAACTACCATCAACATCCTGAAGAGTTATTTTACCCAAATATACATCACTGATGTGAGTGGAACATAGAGGGAGACATTTCCGATTCAAAGCTGAGTGAATTGTTCCCATGCCACGAATCCATTTCTGGTCGTCTAGTGGGTTGATACACAAGCGGTTTTGAAGTAGATGAACACGGTACATGGTTGTATCTGATTCTTCACAAAAACTAGCAGCACAAGAATGCAAGGGCTCATCAGATGCGAGTCTGATTAAGAGCAAAGACAGTGAGCCATCCACAGGTTTTGGGTCTGAAAGGTTCTTGTCTCCCATCATCTTAACCTCTCTTTCTGATGGAAAATGCACCTCTTCAGTCCCGTCAATGTCTAATAATCTGAGATCTTTTGTGTAGTGTTTAATAGCTTCACGTTTAGTGGATCCGTGCTTCTCTGCTAGTGTTAAAATACAGGAGAACCTCATATGATAACTTACAATGATTTTGACCATCTTATAATTGTGGCAACAGCAGAAGAAATCAAGCCATTTACGCCCTATACCCGCATACCATTTGATGATATTAGAATCCTCGAGAGTGACAAGGTGATAGATAGGCCGTGGCCGTCCCATACTGTTTGTAAATCCAACTAACTTAACAGCCTTTTTGACAAGTTCCTCCGGAGCTGACACCTTCATGCATAACTTAGTCAAATCTTCAACTGTTCTTTCAGCATATCTCTGTTCTTCTTCTTCTTCTACTCTCCTCTCCTCATCCTCTAGTTCCTTTTTAGCTTGGTTTGGTGCCAAATGTTTATCCACCTGCTCCTGAAATTCATCATAAGCATCAATCAGGTCTTGTGGTAATTTCTCTCGTATATGTCTCAAAGAGAGAAAATCTCCTCTAGTGAGCAGCGAATGCCATTTCCAGCGCTCTTCGAGAGACCCCAAAAATTCTTGCATAACTTCTTCTCCCCAAGTCTGGAAAATATCCTTAACCTCATTCTCTATTTCAGCATCAAACTTGAACCCATTGCTCTGCTTGACTTTCTTCAAGACATGTCGAAATACTTTCAGGCCCAGTTTCTTCCGATTTCTCTCCCTAGCATTTCTCAGCTCCATTTTCCTAACTTCTTTCTGCCTCTGATACTTCTTCATTGCCCTGACCGCCTTCTCAGACATAGGCGGGCGCAAAACTGAAGGTGGAACAGCCTGAAGATACATCCCTGAAAAGTTTATCTTCTCTGACACAGCACTATGAATCGATGTGTTCACTCTATCTACTTTCAAGTCTAGTTTCTGTTCCAAAATGTCTACAATCCGCTTCTTCAAATCCATTGTCAGCATTTTCGAGCCTGATGTTATTAAAAGTATCTCATCCAAATACCTAACTGCATACATATTTACTGGCTTATAGAAAACAGTACCTGTTGATTCCTCACCAATACGAGGGTTCTTCACTTTCATCTTTCGCCTCATATCTTGAATCTCTTTGTCAAGTCCGTCAAAGTAAACATTGATCAATATTGAACACAATCCACATTCTTGTGGAAAACCTCTTCCACTATTACATCCACCAAGTTCGATCTGTAGAATCCCAAACTCAAATAGCTTCCTAATAATCTCAATCAACAAAACGTCGTTGATTTTCTCTTCAAGGAAACCACACAATTTATCCACATTCCCTGCTTTGAACGTCTCTCGAGCAAACGAAACACGAAACCACCATCGTGGATTCTCCACAGAGTTTTTCAGGTAACGAATAGCTGTATGCCTACCCATACCAACCCGTCCACCATACGAAAACGTCGCGAATCGATCATCATACACAATCTCAAGAACCATCCTAATAGCTTCAGTCAAGACTTTGAGTTTTAGATTAGGCAAAACAAGGGTTTCATTACATCGTTCCTTATCACTTGAAGAGATAAATTCGACGCAACAAGAACGAATATCAAACCGGCCTTCGCGTATCTCACGCACCATTCCTTCAATCGAGAACCTCCTTGCGACGCGATCGGCTAAGTCTCCGGACAAACAGTGAGAGTTGGCAGCAAGAGACAGATTCTGACAGGCGGCGAGGAGAACAGAAGGCAAAGCAACTGTGTTTTTAACGAGATTATAAAACTTCCCATGGGAGTATTGCTTGAGAACAAGTTCTTCGAGCTCTGATTTCATCAATGGCTCACTAGTGGTTTGGTCGGAGTTTAGAAAAAGCGAAGCCGTACTAAGATTCCTCGAGAAAGAAGAGACAAAGAAGAAGATTCCACGGGTATAGAGAGAGTGACCTCTCAGCTTCAACACCATGGAATTGCCAAAGTTCAGTGAAACGTCGTAGCGAGGGATTATAGCTTACCGGCGGGAGGAAAGCGGCGACGGAGAAGCAGAGAGGGAGAAAACAAATGAGAGAAATTGATTACTTTAAAATTTGGGCTTCCATGTTTGTTTGCAGATTTCGTGGGCCGGTTCTCAAGAGAAATCCAAGTTACCTAATTTCTTTTTCCAACTTTATTTTTAGATCTTGATCCATACCCAAACCTATATACTAAAATTCATTTTTTCTAAATCTATATATTGCAAATGACTATTAGCCTAGTAGTCGGTGATAAGTCTTTTTAAAACAGCTCATTTGTACAACTAGAGATCGAGTCCCCGTCTATATTGATAGGAATTTGGCTATTGAACCGGCCAGTTGTGGTCTAATATAATTTACCGTTGACAAAAAAAAGATTTGAATCGTGACATGAAAATATGTAAAATGATTTGAAAGAAATTACATGCTTATGTAATAATCATTTTTTATACAATCTTATATTTAAATTTTTAGTTTAGTTTTTAAAATTTTTAAAGAAATTTTAATATTTTGGAATCAATAATTAACAAATAACTGAACTTAGATGTGTTTCTCAAATTATATTGATTAAGTAATTACTATTATATTTTTTAATATTATTTTACACTTGCATACATAGTGATATTAAATGATTTTTAAGAGCTTTAAAAAAATCAATAAGTAAGTTAACTAAATTACTAAACATGATTTTTCTTTGTCAATTTATAAACTAAATTGACTGTAAATAGATCTAAGTCATACATTACATTATACATAGTCGTTTCAAACAACAAAAGCAAATTATAGAAGCATAATTATATAGTTGAGAAAAAATGAGATATTACAAAGTAACTAAATAAATCTAAATATATTACAGAAAAAAATTGTAAGTAAATTCATGCTAGGTTATAATTTTTTTTGGGTCAAAAGATTATAAGTTTATTTCCATATTTCTAATGGAGATATAGAGAAAAGGTCAAATGATAAGAAATTTGAAATATATTACAGATAAATTGTAAGTAAAATCATGCTAGGTTCTAAGTTCTTTTAGGGTCAAAAGATTATGTTTTTTTTTCCATCGGTTTAATATTAATATATAGAAAGGGTCAAATGTTAAGAAATTTGAAATATATTAAGTGAGAAACAAAATTAATGAAATTTAACACATAAACAAATTGTGAGCATAATGGTAAATGGTAAGTCCACAAGAGGCATGTACACTTGCACATACTGAGATCGAGTTTCCACATTTGCATTTACAAAAACTTGGCTAATGAGCCGGCCATTTGTGGTCCAATGTTGACAAAAGAAAAAAAAAACAAATTGTGGCCTCTCTTCACTTATATACAAATATCACATTATGCATATAAAATACATGTAAAGAAAATAAATGATGATGGGAAAAATTATTTTATGTTTCATTTTCTTCATTATATCAGTCCAAACAATAGAATTTATTTTTGTCTTTAGGCGTTTTAACATTGATATCGCAAATCATCTTGATGGTAACAAAACACTTAAGTTTCAGTGTAGATAAGGAAACCATGAATCAACCAACTTTCATTATCTTGACAATAATAATACATCATGGAATGTAAAAATACAAATGTATTTTAGAACTTTGGTATGGTGCAACTTATGGAAGGTACATAACTTTTATATATATTTTTCATATTTTAAAATCTGAATATATATAATTTCAGTAAATCATATGTTTTTGTCAAACAACTAGATCGACAAAGTCAGTTCATAGTCAATCCTTTAAATCTCTAACAATATTACATTATACAAACACAACTTCCTAGAATCAAACTCGGTTAAAGAAAATAACATAAATGCAACTTAACTACCTAACTACAAACATTTCTCCACAAATTTGTTATTTTGTCTATCAAAAATATTATATTGAAGAAATGCTTTAGTCAAGTCGTTGTGTGTCATTTTCCCAATTAAATTTATTCTCAAGTAGTTGAGTTTGCCTTATTTAATAATATTAGAGGTTTTACAGATTGGTTATGTGTCAAACATTTTGTGTTGAAGAAAAAATAATTACATTATTTATTTGTTTTAGTTAATATCTTATAGGGACCTGATTATAGAAAACATGTGAAAATTAATGCTTTTATTGGAAGTTCGGGATTCATACATAATGTATGTATGAAGCCTAATGTATGTGCATGGCAAGCCAAAGAAGACGGAATATATGTGCTTCAACATTCATGATGAGTTTTCAATTTCATGTATAAACGGAATCCATAAATTTCGATTCACCCTTACATTATAATTCAACACTATTGTATTGGTTATTGATATCCATCTCATATTTATTATTAAAAAAAACTTCAAATAAAGTAAAGTTCATTCCAATAATTAGACAAATTATGTTAAATACCAATATAAATTCTAAAACTCTATAGTATATAATAAGACATGAGTAGCTAAATTACTCCTATAATTAATTAGAGCAATTTAATCAGATGGAAATCTATATTATGTAAATATTTATGCTATGTAATAATTACTATCTTTATAAAAATGCAGCTACATATTTATGTAATACTTACATTATTATTTAGTTTTGAATGTAATTTTAGAATTAATTTTTTATGTCATTAGTTTATAAGAGAGGAAAATAGTTAAATCTATTGAAATCAGTACTTATCAAATAATTAAGGGATTCTATCTAAAATGACCCATTAACCATTAGTTTCTCTCTCCCAAAACTAATCTAAATCACCCTTCATTCTTCACATAATTTCAAAAATGTCATTATTTTTTATGTTTGTTTAGCAAATCCTAAAATTACCAAAATATTTATCAAACCTCAAATATTTACAAAAATATTATAGTCTTCAATTTCACCAACCACCATTACCAACAAAAAGCTCTAAATGCCTATGAATCTTCCTATACTCAGCTTCTAATGCTTATTCACAATCTCCAATCATATTATCTTTCATTCTATCTTCATTTATTTCCATAAATCTCTCTAATTTTCATTTTAACATTTCAAAGTTCTAAAAGCTTCCATTTTTCGGTGCATTTAACAACTAAAAGTAAAGATTAACGGTTTAGTTCGACATTCAAAACATCTAACTAAGGTAAATATAATCTCTAACTCAAATCTAGCTATTTTTTGCATATTTCGAGAAGTGTTAGATAGTAGACTTCAGGTGAAGTTTATGTTCCATGTAGACTTCATGTGAAGTCCGCAAGTCAACATAGATGTTAGTTTGCATATGATTATTTTATGGATTCAGAGAGTATACTTCACGTGAAGTCTTCACATTCTTGTTTGGGTACAAAAAATGTAAACGAAGACTTCATATGAAGTCTATGTTTCTTATAGGGGTTATTTTTGAATTTGAGCAACATTACGGTTATTCGAGCAAATAAAATCTGGAAATTTGTGTGAAAATGCAGACTTCAAATGAAGTCTTCAAAATTTAAGAAAATTTCATGTGAAGTCAACGTTTATGGACACTATGTATAATTTCTGCAAAATTAATAAAAAATGAAATATTAATAAAATAAAGTATACTTCTATTGAAGTCTTTCAGAAATAATGAATTGGGTTTTTATAGGCATTTTTGATGCCGCTATTGAAATAGCTTTTCTCGCTATATTTTCGGGTACACCACCCATTTCATAAAGGATTTTACCTGGTTTAACCACAGCTACCCAATACTCAGGGGATCCTTTCCCAGAACCCATACGCGTTTCCGCGGGTCTTACTGTAACTGGTTTGTCTGGAAATATACGTACCCAAATTTTTCCACCACGTCGTACATTTCGTGACATTGCTCGTCGCCCCGCTTCTATTTGTCTAGATGTGATCCAAGCGGGTTCAAGTGTTTGAAGAGCATATCTGCCAAAACAAATACGATTCCCACGAGAAGATATTCCTTTTAGTCTTCCTCGATGTTGTTTACGAAATCTGGTTCTTTTTGGGTTATAGTTGATGGGTTTTTTCTAAATTAGAAATTCCATCTCTACTACAGAACTGAACGTGAGAGTTTCTTCTCATCCAGCTCCTCGCGAATAAAAGCTTGTATTAAGATATAGATGTAGTTAATGAGTAATTCTATTAATCATGGTATTTTTTGAAATTTCATCCGATTTCTTCTAAATTTGTGTATGTCTTTTTCTAAATGTAATCCAAGATGAATTCTATTTATTTAAAAATAACGTAATATCATCACATCATCTCGAATGTCGTTTTTGTTATAGTTAGAATATTCTAACAAATCCTTATTTTCTTTTATCTTTTTAATTTTTTTTTTTGTATTTTATTACTTTTATTTTATTTGAAAAAAAAAAATTTTTTCGCCGGCGAATATTAACTCTTTCAATATCTATTTAAGTTTGATGTTTATCCCACGAGGTCTCAGAATAAAAATCAGAATAGATAATAAAGTTTCTGGTTTATTCCGCCATCCTGTCCAATGAATTACTAAGATTTGTTTTTGAGTAGAATCCTCTATATTCATGGGTTCCGTCGTTCCCATCGCTTCTTGATTAATCATTAGGCCCGAATTCTACAATGGAGCTCTTATATGAAATTTTGAATTTCATTTTTTAATTTGTTTTTGAGTCAATTTTCTCAGTTTTTATTGGCTCAAGGCTCTTAATTTTTTGTTTTTCGAACAGATTTATCTAATTATTATGAATGAATCTGTATTGATGCTTTATTACATTGCTTTTCTTACAGTGACCTCATAGACTTTCCAAATTGGAATCATATATCATTAATATTCAATTTTTCTCTCTTTCTTTCATCCTTCCATTTATCCGCATACTTTTCGATTACCTTTCATAACTTATAATCATATTTTTTTATTCTTTTTTTTTTGTAAAAAAATTTCAGTTGCTACAATGATATGATGCGTCTATCATATCTTGACTGATTTTTTTGGATCCAGATAATGCGAAGCAATGAGTTGCTTAGGTTATTTAGTAATGCTATAGTTATTAGTTGCTCTTATAGGTAAGTTCTTTTTTATTTTTTTTGTTTATCTTAATCTAATCGAATCCTAAACCACCAACCGAGTCACACACTAAGCATAGCAATTATATCAAAGGAGTTTTGATGGAAATTTTTATTCAACCTTATAGAATTGCTGAGTTTATTCTTAAACATAAAAAAGAAGACTGTAATTTTTTTTATTACTGTTTTATTACTGTATCGTGTTATACTACATAGTTGTAGTTTTTTATGGTTGGATAAAATGTAAAGACAAATAAAGTTTTTTTATTCTTCGTCTACGAATATCCAAATTTTTATTCCTAAGACCCCATAAATAGTTCGAACTGTATAGGAACAATAATCAATTTTAGCTTCAATTGTTTGTAAAGGAACTCTGCCTTCTCTGATCCATTCAACACGTGCAATTTCTTTTCCGTCAATACGTCCTGCAATTTGTACTTGAATTCCTTTTGTATTCGCCTGTTCAGTTAATTCAATAGCTTTTTTCATTGCTTTTCGAAAAGAAACGCGATTTTTTAATTGTCCAGCTATAAATTCTGCAAGAATATTAGGATCCCCATATGGATTGGAAATTCTGGTAATAGCAATGTTGAGTTTTCTATTGACACAATTAAGTTCTTTTTGAACATTCATCTGTAATTCTTCGACTCTTCGAGGTTTATCTTCAATTAATAATTTAGGAAATCCCATATAGATTATGATCTGGATGAGATCGATTCTTTTTTGAATTTCGATACGTGCAATTCCCTCCATACCAGAGGATATTCTTATATTTTTTTGGACATACTTTTTAATACAGTCTCGTATTTTTTTATCTTCTTCTAAACCTTCAGAATACTTTTTTGGTTGTGCAAACCAAAGAGAATGATGACTTTGGGTTGTACCAAGTCTGAAACCAAGTGGATTTATTTTTTGTCCCATAGGCCTCCACTACTATATGTA
>JAKUCM010004866.1:0-16063 GCA_023374145.1 Lepidium sativum
TTTTTATCCATTGTATCCCTCAGAATCTTTTTAGTTTTCATTTGGAAAAACAAAACCAATATAATAATGCATTTAATATGAAAAACAAAACAAAAACACAGGCTTTGTGCTTTGTTTACATGCAATACAAGAAGAATTAAATTAAAGATTCTGCGCACACCACACAATTATAGTGAGAGTAGTATAGTTGATAGATAAGCAGAGAAGAAAGTAATTGACAGAAAAGCACATTGAAATGTAGACCTATTTTAATGACTAATCTATTTTTTCTTTCTTTCTCTCTCTTCTTCCTTCCTAATCTCTTATTCTTTTTCCCATATTTTCTACAACTCCATTTGTCATCTTCTCTCTTTCAACATCCAGATATACACAATAAACATATATAGGCTTCACCTGATGATAATAATTTTAGCGGAACAAAGTGCGATGTTATATAAGTGTGATGTGGTCAAAGTACAGTCAAAATGTAGTTCAAATGCAATCCAACTAAAAAACAGGACAAAATTTTTTTTGATTAGTGATCATATAACAATGCGAGACAAATATTATATTATTATTATAATTAGTTAAAAGTTTAAATCAAGTATAAAAATTGTCGAGGATGTCGAGGATAAGTGGTCCAGTGGTGTAGTCACTTTACAAATTCTCAAGGCACCAGAAATCGAACCCCCTACCTGTAATAGTAAGAGCGGGATTTAAAATCCAGTAGGTTAGTTGACAAAAAAGAATCAGGTATAAAAATTATAACTTTTTATTGACTATAATATTTATTATCATTTGTACTACTAAATAAACAAATGTATTTTATTAAACTAGAAATTTCCATATCTTGTCGTGAAAAATCTAAAGAGAGAAGGCGATTTCCGGTGCGAGATCCGGCGGCGAGATACGGCGACGTTTGGAGGGTGTTTTTCAACGACGAGGGAAGGGAGAGATTTAACTGTTTGGGAGATCTCGTGAGACTTTTCAACAAAGATTTGTGGGGTGTTTTCAGCGTCAGTGGTTGAAGTATCCTGGTGGCGGCGTGAATGCGGTTGGTTCTGGGCGTGTCTGGATCTCTAGTGTTCATATCATCTTTTGTTTTGAGAGGAACTGGGTGTGGATCTAAGCAAATCTCCGCGTATTCGGGAGTGGTGATTTGGGCGAATCTAGATCTCGAGGTTTTGATTTGGAAATTGTGACAAAACACATGGGTGGTGAGGTAAAGTGACATGTCGATTCTTAATTTTGTTCTTTCGAATCGATTTGGTTATCTAGAGTATGGATTTTGGATATTAAAGGATCAAAGGAGAATCAATAAGATTTGTCTTGTGTGGATGGGAATCAATCTATTTTCCTCTGATAATATTAATTTCAGAGGTTCTGATTCTGAAATGATCCGATCTTTTGTCTGGCTACAAGCTCCTATGTTGTGGTTTGTCCGAAGGAATGGGTTGGCCGGAGTGTTTCGCATGGTTATGGGTATATTAGTTAAATTAGTGATTCATGTTCTCATAAAGGGAAGATCAATATTATTCGGCAAAGTGTCCTTTGATGTTCATAAGAGGACCAATATGTTCAATAGGTTTGGTTCATTTATGAGTAAGATTTTGGTTGTTGGCAGAAGTGTCATGAGCTTTTTGTTCAGGTCATCATTCCTAATTATGGGTTATGTGGTAGAAATTGAGAATGTTTACCAACCTATAGGTTAAATTCAGCTTAAACGTGGGTTTAGTTTCACGTATCGATGTTTAATGGAGATTGATATCGATCTGAATTGGGTTATAATTTGCTTAACTTTTATGGTGGTTTTAATAGTTTCTTGTTTTGGATCATTCCTTAGGAGGATGAATGAATGTTGGATTCAAATCCTTAATGGTATTAAGATTTTTGAAGAATTAGAGGGAGGGAGAGTTAGGAGAGGAGGGTCAAAGGTACATCATGCTCAATGGTTAGTTTTCAAAAAGGTTTCTTTTAAGATACGATCATATGCGGAGTCGTTGTCAATTTTAAATTTGAAATGGAACAAGATTTCGTTGAGGATTTCTGTTGAATGGTTTGAAAAGATTAAGCTAAAATCTCGAAATCTTAGTCAAATAGAAACTCGGTATGGTAGTCCATCTGTTAAGGTGATTTGGAGGATTTTGAATTTAGTCAATGAAGGAGGTAAGGATATTCTCTTTTTGTTGGTATCCCTAGAATATAGGCTCAGATCGGGCCTGAAACCTAGGATAAGAAAAAGCTCAATATTTGTTATTTGTTTCTATTTAAAGAGGAGGCGGAGAACTGAGTTCTATACGTTTTCTTCTCTGAGGTTTTTACACAATAAAAGTACTAGTTGGTTGGAGTAAATTAGGGTGAATGATGTCTCAAGTAGGTTTAAATAAGAAGGGTATGGTGTCAAAGTCGCCTCCACGAGTACTGAAAATAAAGATAGCCAAAATTGACAACTCAGCTTTGTTGGCAAGAAGTTCGAAAGTCATGGTGGGACATTGTCTTAATCCAATGTTGCAGAATGTGGATACCTTTCTATTTAGGATACCACAGTTTTGGAGTTTAGTGGGTCAGGTCCAAGGTCTTAATTTAGGAAATGGGTGATTCCAGTTTAAGTTTCAAACAGAATCGGACATGGTAAGTGTCTTAGATAATGGTTCAATAACTTTTGATGGATGGATGATTTCTTATGCCCCGTGGAAACCTATTGTTGATGCGGATCATCCAAATTTTATTAGATTATGGATAAGAATAACGGGAATCCCCTTTGAATATATGGTAGAGGAGGTTTATCGTTTGGTATCTTGTTCCTTGGGTTTAGTTATAAGTATCGATGTTTTGAAAGGACAAATACTCATAGAAATCCCCTGTTTTAAGCCATTGATTTTTTTGTCAATACTAGAATTTGAAGAGGAACGTGAATCTAAAGTGATGTTTGAGTATAGGAGGTTGGAAAGATACTGTAGTCTCTGTTTTTGAATGACACATGATGTCTCCAAGTGTTATAAGGTCAAAACAGAAAATCGGGTTACAGAGATTGAAAATATTAAGAGATTAGGTAATGCTAAAAAAATAGGTCCTATAAAGAGACATTTTTAGGTGTAAATAAAGGCGCCGGTTTACTAGCTAATCCCAAACAAGGTAAAGAAAAAGCTGAGAGAAGTAAAAGAGGTATAGGTTCTTCTATGCTTCAGCCATAAATAGTTGAAATCGAGAAGGTAAATTTCAAATTACTTCTTTTACTTGAATCTGTTGGGAAGATTTACGCTCACTTGACCTTGATATATTTTCAGGGAAACATGTCAGAATTGGTAACAGTGTCTTCTTCAACGACAAAGGTACGCAGACATTTGTTTCAAGAGGAATCTCAAGACATGTTAGTTGCTGATGTTGGTAACGTGGAAGCTGAGAAAGTGTTGGACTGTGCTGATTTACAGCTACCTACCTCGGACATGTTGGAGGATGTGGATGACCAAGATGTCGATTTGGTGCAGCTGGTTAATGATGTGGAAGGAGAGACAACGAAGGACCTAGTCGATGTAGACTCGGATCCGCTAACATAAGCTGTGCTGGATGAACTTGCTTTGGAAGCAGTTTTGAATAGCTGCCGTGCTTTGTCGGAGGAGGAGCAAGCTCAAATAAATGAGGAGATGGCGGCAAAATTGCAAAAGTGCAAAGAAGCAAAATAGTAAAGCCACCAGCGGGTGTGGGTAAACCAGGAATTCGGATTTCGACTCCTCTAAAGGGCATAAGCACAAGGAAATTGGCTTTGGTGGGTACGATGTCGCCCAGGAAGACGTCTAAGATTTTCAAACCCAAGGAGGATAAATTAAAGGAGCAAGAAAAAGGCTCCATGAAATTTAATTTATGAATTTAAAATTATTTTGTTGGAATTGTCAAGGTCTGGGTAATAAGATTACAATAAGATACCTTAGAGACATTTAGAAATTATGCAAGCCTGGTTTTTTTTTTTATCAGAAACCAAAAAAAAATGTTTCTTTTGAAAAAAATTCAACAACATTTGGGCTTTACTAATTTGATAACAATTGAACCAATGGGTTCTAGTGGAGGCCTAACTCTACTTTACCAAGATAATTATAATATAACAATTAACTATAAGGATAAGAATATGATATATATATATATATATCATTAAATCTTATAGGTATTAGATCACATATAACATTCTTTTATGGCGAACCAGTCTAAATTAAAAGATCATATGTTTGGATAAGGCTTACAAGATTGGGGTATCAATCGTTTAGGCCCATGGACAATTAGTGGGGATTTTATTGAGATTTCAGGAAATCATGCAAAGAAAGGAGGTGTTTTGAGAAATATAACTTTGTTTATGCCTTTTAATCCAATGTTAAGGGATTGTGGTTTTGTAGAGTTTCCAAAAATTGAGAATTCATGGTCCTCGAGAGGTATACGCAATTGTGAGATAGTACGTTGTGATTTAGACAAAGCCTACGGTAATGGAGATTGGCACGAATTATTTTCAAAATCGAAAATAAATTATTTGGATATGATAGGTTCAGATCACGGGCCTATTTTAGGAAGGTTCCAAGATCAAACATACTCGGTCCCACTTAAAATATTTTTCTTTGATAAGCGCTGATTGGGAAAACTAGGGTTCAAAGACATAGTTGAACGTAGTTGGAATAGGTGTGGTGTTACGCAACAGTTAATACCTCTTTGGTCGAGAAAATTAGGTTCTGTTGTTGGGAGATCTCTCATTGGCGATGTGAAAATATTATGTCAGGAAAACAGAAAATAGTAGAATGGAAAAGGGCAATAGGATTACATAATACTAGTACAAACGCTTTATAGGAAGCAAACGCAAAGCTTAAGAAGGCTTACCTCAAGGAGGAGGTTTATTGGAAACAAAAAAGTAGGAATAAATGGTTAAAAGAGCGTGATGAGAATACTAAATTATTTCATACGGTTGTGCGAAAAGGCGAGCGTGTAATATGATAACTAGGTTAATGGATAAGTGGGGTCAGTGAGTTGAAAAAGACACCTATGTACTGAATGAGGCGTTTGCCTATTTATCGGATCTCTAATCTAGTAATAGTGTAAGGCAGGTCAATGTGGACGAATCAGAGAGGAAGGTTACAGACATGGATAATCATTTCTTAATGCAACCTACTACTGAGGTGGAGGTAAAAACAACTCTATTCCTAATGGATCCATATAAGACTCCGGGCCCAGACGGAATGACGGCTCTGTTTTTTCAGTACTCCTGGGATTTAATTAAGGTAGATCTAATATCACTAGTGGATAATTTCCTACGATCTGGGGTTTTGACAGAAGGTTAAATAAGACGAATATATGTCTTATTCCCAAGGATACTCGCCCGACTAAGATGGCTGAATTCCGGCTAATTAGTTTGTGCAATATAAGGTATAAATTAATTGCAAAAATATTGTGTTTGAGGTTAAAAACAGTATTACCAAAGATTGTGTCAGAAATTCAGTCATCTTTTGTAGTAGGTCGTCTGATCTCAGATAATATTCTGATTTCTCAGGAAATAATACATGCGTTACAAACAAATAGTTCGATAAGTGGTAAATTCACGACAATAAAAACATATATGAGTAAAGTGTATGATAGAGTGGAGTAGAATTTTCTATCATCGCTAATGGAAAAATTAAGATTTTGTGATCAATGGATAAAGTGCATCATGTGGTGTATCACGAGTGTAGAATACTCGGTAATAATAAATGGGGTCCCGGGTGGGCAAATTGTTCCTCGGAGAGGATTACGGCAAGGGGATCCATTATCACCATATTTATTCATCCTTTGTACTGAGATTCTTATAGCTAAATTACAAAAGGCGGTGCAGGAACTGTTTATTATTGGTATAAAAATTGCTAGAGATTGTTTGGTAATTTTGGATATTCTTTTTGCGGATGATATATTATTTTTTTGTCAAGCTAATAAAACAGAGGCAACACATATTCTTAAGATTTTGGCCAATTATGAAGCACTGTCGGGACAGCAAATTAATTTGGACAAGTCCTAAATACAATTTGGTAAGAAGGTGGGGGCGGAGATTAAAAACGATCTCCAACAAATCTTGGGTATCCGAAACTTAAGAGGGTTAGGGATGTATTTAGGTCTTCCGGAAATATATGAGAGTCTAAAATGAAAGTGTTCGCATTCGTTGCCGATAAGTTACAGGCGCGAGTAGCTACTTGGTCTAACCGGTTTTTGTCAGAAGCTGGGAAGGAAATTATGATAAAATCAATTCTTACGGCGTTACCAACATATGTAATGAGATTTTATAGACTTCCGAAGACTGTTCTACGTACAGTACAATCGGCCATAGCAAATTTCTGGTGGTCAAATTCTGCTTCCACCAGAGGTATCCATTGGAAAAAATGGGAAGATTTATGTAACTCGAAATCCAGAGGGAGGTTGGGGTTCCGCATCTTAGAGGATTTTAACTCTGCCCTTCTGGCAAAACAGATTTTGTGGCTACTAGAATTCCCAGATTCGCTGTTAGCTAAAGTTTTGAAAGGGAAATATTATAAGAACACGTTTATTATGGAGACACCTTTACGAGCACCATCGTCGTATGGCTGACGCATTATTATGTCGGCCCGACCTTTGGTCTCAAAATGACTTATTAGGAAAATAAGTGATGTGAAGCAGATTAATATATGGAAGGATCCTTGGATTCCGGACACAGTCTCACGATATGCTATATCAGATTTACATTTATTTATAGATATGAAGGTTGATTAATTTATGGATAGACAAACTTGTAACTGGAATGAAATTCTAGTTCGTCAATATTTTGATCCACGTGATGTGCGATTGATATTGGCGGTTTGGGTTCCGATAAGGCAAAGACATGATTACTGGGGGTGGCATTATACGAGGACAGGTCGTTATACTGTCAAATCGGGCTATCATCTCGCTAGTGGTTGACCGGGGTATGAACAACAACGTTTTGGTCCTTCTTTGGATATGTTATATAAGAGTCGTTGGAAATTAAACTTTCCTCCAAAAATAAAACACTTCATTTGGCAAACGCTATCAGGATGCACATCAGTTTATCAAAATTTAACAAAACGCGGTCTTGGTTATGATTCTAAATGTCAGTGGTGTGTGGCGGATTGTGAGTCAATTAATCATGTGTTATTTGAATGTCCACCAGCAGTTCAAGTGTGAGCATTATCATCACTCCCTCTCCCGCGGAGGTATTCCCGAGAGAATCAGTATGGTGTAATCTTGATTATTTGTACTGGAGGATCCCAAAACAGATAGACTCTGGGATATTTCCATGGATTATCTGGCACATCTGGAAAGCGCGAAATGGTTTCTGTTTTACACAAGAAGACCTAGATCATAGAGTTATATTGGATAGGGCAATGTCAGATTACAAAGAGTGGTCTGAAGCCCGTAAAGTTTACACAGTTCCGCGATAACTATGTGTAACTAAACAAGACTCGCTCAAATCAACAAGGATATTCCCTACCACAGCTAATCTCTGCTTCACGGGTTACAAATGCTACGTGGACGCGTCCTGGAAGGATATTGGCCTCTATACGGGGTTCGGTTGGATTTGTTTTCCAGATTCAGATGAAGGAATATGTTCGGGATCAATGCGAGTTCATCAGTGTTTGTCAGCTCTCCACGCGGAGGTAGAGACAGTGATTTGGGTATTGGGAGCACTTTCAGAGCTCTAAATCCCAGGAAGTAGAGATCTCGACGGATTGTGAAACGGTATATTTCATCATCCAACATCCAGAGGAGTGGTCGACGTTCATACCATACCATGAGTAATTTCGGAGGCTTTATTGTCGGTTTTCTTCTTGTTCTTTACTGGTTATTCTCAGAGTCTTAAATTATAAAACAGATGGTTTGGCTAAGTTAAACAGAGTGTCTGGTTTATAATTTCGACATCTTTCATGTTGTAGTTTTATGTAAGTTATCGTTGACCAAAGAAACAAATGTTAAAATAGAAAATATGGTATGTGGTATCAAATTTTGTGATATGAAAAAACCATACAAGTAGAGAAAATAATGATACAATACGTGTGAGATTTCATAAACACATTTTTTTGTTGCATGCATCGATATATTTGGATTATTGCATGTAAAAAATAATTTGTTTTTTTTTTTCAACGACAAAAATATATAATAAAAGTTAGAACACCGGTCCTACCCCATGCACTTCGATCCATACCTACCCGACCTGTCCGAGTTAGCCCATCTGCCTTCTGATTCAACGATCTCGGGATAACTGATAGGGTGCAATAGCTGAAAAGCGCTTTCAGACGAGCATAATCTTCCTGATACGTCTCGAAAGCCAGCCAGTCATGTGGATGATGAAGAATGTGTCACACCGTCTCGCAGTCGGTCGAAACCTCAACCACCGCCACCCTTCTCTGCACTAACACCGCCATAGCCCGAATGACCCCTTCCAATTCTGCATGCAACGGCGAGAGACACCGGTGTCCTCTTTCGGATCCCGTCAAAACTCCCTCCACTGAATCTGGAAAAGCTATCCAACCAAAACCGAATAAAGGTCAGATTCTTTCCAGGAAGCGTCCACATAACACTTTTATCCGTGGAACGCCCGATTAGCTGTGGTAGGGAAGATGAAAACTGACTTACAATTGTCAGTTATAGACCTCGAAGATCTATCAGAATCACACTCTTTTTACGGACCCTAGCCCACTCCTTGTGCTCTAGGATCGCCCGCTGTAATACTACTCTAGGATCTAAATCATTATTGGAAAAGCAAAAGGCGTTACATGCTTTCCAGATCTGCCAAATAATCCAAGGGAAGACGTCCTCCTCCCCCAGCAGGGAGACTCTCGACATCAAAAAATCCACATTATGCCAGATAGAATCCCTCGGAAAAACTCCCGGCACCGAAGGAATCGGAGATAAAGCCCAGACTTGGCGAGCTGGGGGGCACGCAAAAAACATATGCAACATCGACTCCTAGTCTGCCGCACATCGGAAACACCTAGGATCCCCTCCAAAATTACGTCTAGACAGGTTCTGTAGCAAAAATAATTTGTTTTAAACAAATAGTTTATGCATGGAACAATATACTTTAGCAAATAAACATGATGAATATATTTATTTGAATCGAATCCAAGAAAGAAACTATAATCCCTGGCCAGTAAAGAAACAAAGCAAAAAAGAAAAGGAGAAATAAAAAATAAGGATATAATATATAAATATATTACTGTTCACTGCGGATCAAAATAAATATATTATTTGAAAATTTTGCTTTTTCCATCTCATTTTACTTCGTCTTTTTGAACCGCACTTAAGAAGAAAATGGACCGCAAATTATTGTATAAAATGTTGATTGGTAACTTTTAATGAAATACGCCTTTGTCATTGGAGAACCGTAACTTCCATAATTAAAAAGTAAATTATCTTACAAATTTATTATAGATTTATGTTTATCCATCAGTCAATCTTATAAAAAAAACAATTAAAATCAATAGTTGACATGCTTGATATATTACCTAAAATCTTGTTTAACATCTTCCAAGATTATATTTTTTTGTTGAACATCCGATTATTTAGGTAACTGTTAGTGCTTTTTGAAATTTGATTTCTAGTTTCTGTTAACGAAGATTTTTTTGCTATATTTTCGTTATAAATAACCTAAATAATCAGCTTTTAAAATAAAACTTTCAATGAAAATTCAAATAAACTGAAATAAACTGTAGTAAGAGAATTCTCAAAGATATTACCATAGATTCAAAACAAACTCTGTGAATGATTACAAGAAAAAACAATTCTCTAAATATTTGTAGGTCTCACCGTAAAAGAAACATACCATATATTTTGATATATATGAATATAAAGTAAAAAAAAATGTTATATGGATTAAGGATTGCGGAGTTATTGATTTCTCAAAAATAGTGAACTCCTGTCATGACGATGGGTTAGAAACAAAAGGATAGTGCGTTATGTATTGGATAAAGCATATGGTAATAGTGATTGTCACGAAATATTCCCACGATCATAAATTGAATATTTGGAAATGATAGGGTCCGATCATCGTCCTATTCTAAGACGATTCAAGGATTAGTTTTATAAACAATTCTTTTTGATAAACGATGGATTGATAAGGAGGGGGGCTTAAGGAAATAATTGAAAAAAACTGGAAAGATTTTCTTTGTCGCCATAGAGTTACATTCGCGGTGAAAGTGAGAACCTGCAGAAGAGAAATTTCTCATTGGAGAAGCAAGAATATTCCATCAAGTCGTCCGAAAATATTGGATCTACAGAGAAATGTTGAATACTATAAAAATGGAAATTATAATGATGCAAATGCGTTATTGGAAGCTAATGGAAACCTTAAAATAGCATACATCAAAGTATAGGTTTACTCGAAATAGAAAAGTATAAATCAATGGCTCAAGAAAGGAGATGAAAATACTAGGTTACGACGAGCACATTAGGATAACTGGTCTTATGTCTAAAACTGGGAAATATGTTACAAAGGATGACGAAATCCTGAATAAAGCTACTCATTATTTTACAGGGCTTTTCTCTTGTAAAGGAAATGAGTCTATTATAGTTGACGACATATAAACTAAAACTTTGGATATTGATAACCAGATTCTGATGAAAAATGCTAACGAATAGGAAGTGAAAACAACCCTTTTTATGATGTCCCCAAGGGAAACCCTAGGACCAGATGACATGACAATTGTTTTTCCAGAGTTTTTGGGATATTATGAAGGAGGATTTAGTTACCTTGGTCAATAATTTATTAAGGCAAAGAGTATTTGACCATGGATTGAACAAGAAAAATATTTGTCTTATTCCCAAGATTTCTCGCCCATCTAAGATAGTGGATTTTAGACCAATTAGTTTTTGTAATATTGGTTATAAAATAATTTCTAAGGTTCTATGCTTGAGACTGAAACGAGTGTTACCAAAACTCATTTCTTAAACTCAATCGACATTTGTAGCAGGGCGACTCATCTCAAATAATATTCTTATTGCTAAGGAGATGTTTCATGCCTTAAAAACGAATAAGGAGGTGAAAGGAAAGTTTATGGCCATTAAGACAGATATGAGTAAAGCATATGATAAAGTCGAATTGAACTTTATTGATGCTTTGTTGAGAAAGTTGGGGTTTTGTGCTAGCTGGATAAAGTATATCATGTACTGTATAACTAGTGTTGAGTATTATGTAATCATTAATGCGGTACTGGGTGGGAGTATTATCCCACATAGAAGTTTACGACAAGGGAATTCATTGTCACCAAATATATTTATCCTTTGTACGGAAGTCCTCATTGGCAAATAGAGACATGCAAAACAACAAAACTCATCACAGGGTTAGCAATTGCATGTGTAAGTCCAAGACGTTTCTTATTTTTTATTTTCGGATGATAGTTTGTTCTTTTGTAAAGCTACAAAGGAAGATGCACAAAAGATATTAGAAATCCTCAAAAAGTACAAGGCCATCTCTGGTGAACAAATTAATTTTGACAAATCATCTATTCAATTTGGACATGCTATTTTAGATGAGCATAAAATAGAGGTTCATAGAACTCTAAGAATCAATAATATTGGGGGAATGGGCTCATATTGAGGCATTCTGAAGAATATAGGAGGGGCAAAAACAAGAATTTTTGTTTTGAAGAAGTTTCCAGAAAAGATTAATAATTGGTCCTCTAAATTCTTATCCAAAGTTGGAAAGAAAGTCTTAATTAGATCGGTTCTTACATCCTTATTAACTTATGTTATGTCTTGCTTTAGATTACCTAAGGAAATTATAATGCAATTAACATCCGCTATAGCTAATTTTTGGTGATCTAATTCAAACAAATCTAGACGTATTCATTGGAAACAATGAAGGCAGTTATGTAAACCAAAGTCGGAGGGAGGGTTGGAGTTTAGAATCTTTGAAGATTTTAATTTCGCTCTTCTGGCAATACAATATGCCACCTAATTGGCTTATCGGAAACATTATTTGCCAAGGTGATGAAGGGATTGTATTATAAGGATCATTACCCCTAACAGGACCAACAATAGCTTTTCCTTCTTATGGTTGGCGAAACATCTGTTCAGCGCGACCCCTGGTATGGAAATGGGCTATTAGAAGAATTGGTAATGGGCAATCCATCAAGGTTTGACAGGATCCATGGATACCAGATGTGGTTCTTAAACTTGCAAACATTCCGTCTATGAATGTGTTTCCGGAATTAACTATAGATTAATTTATTGATTTTAGATCCGAAACATGGAAAAAATCCTGGTCCACCAGTATTTCGAAGCTAGAGATGTAAGACTAATAGTGGGTATTCCAGTTTCCTGACGACAAAGACCTGATTATTGGGGATGAAAATTTTCAAAATCAGGACGTTATACAATTAAATTTGGGTATCACATTACCGAGGCACTCCGTCGGCCACATGTAGGGTAATTTGGTCCAAACTTTGCAGCTTTGTGTACCAAATATTGGAAATTAAATTGCCCAATAAAATTAAACATTTTATGTGGCAGGCATTGTCGGGTTGCACGACAGTAAATCAGAACCTAGCCCACAGAGGAATCATAGTTGTTACTCTATGTTCACGGTATGGTGCATACCAAAAGACAATAAATCATGTTCTTTTTGAATGCCCACCAGCACTGCACGTGTGGGCCCTGTCCTGCATTCTGTTGGCGCCATATTTTTTTTAGGGGATTCTATTTGGTATAATTTAGATTATTTGTTATGGCGTATACCGGATAAGGATGATACTTACAATTACCCATGGTTTATTTGGCACAATTGGAAAGCAAGAAACAAGTTTTGTTTTACCAACCAAGACTTGGACCTCGCGATATTTTGGTTCAGGCTAAGGCAAATTACAAAGAATGGTCAGAAGCTTGGCACATAATCAAGAACCTTAGAGCACCTTTAGAAGCTCCCCCAGACTTGCAGAAGTCTTCATGGGCTATCACTTCCACAACTAATTTCGGTTTCACATGTTATAAATATTTTGTGGAAGCTTCCTGAAAGAATACTGACCAGCGCACCAAGTTGGGTTGGTTATGCTTTCTAGATTCAGTGGACGGAGAGTGTATGAGAGCTCGAGGAATGAACCAAAAAGCCTATTTGCCCTGCATACATATATGGAAGTTGTTCTTTGGGCAATGGAGTCCCTTTTGGCGCTTCATATTACAGAGGTGGAAATATAGATAGATTGCGAGACGGTGCTGAAGATAATAAATAGACTAGAGGAGTGGCCAACGTTCATTCCTTATCAGGAGAAATTCTTGAGGTTAAGCTAATTATTTTCATTAATATCTCTTTCTGTAATACCTCGTTCTCTCAATCGTAGAGCTGATTATCTCGCTTGTAGTATAAGGGAATCTGCTTATGGTACTTGATGTAAATCTCCATCTTTGTGTTATGATGATATAATATTCCATTGACAAATAAAAAGTATTTTCCAATTATTATTTAAATTTATACAATATAAGTAGTGAATGACAAACTAGTTTTTGGCTTTTAGTGTTTGGTTTTCAAGTTTTGATTTTTGGTTTTTGCAGTAGATTTAGTTTTTCAAAACTATGAATGACAATATTTTTAGTTTTTGGTTTTTCAATTTTTATTTTTAGTATTTTTTGTTTTAGAATATTTTTTCCCAGATAATCTAAAATAAAACTTCTCAAAAAAATTTATAAATAATATTTAAAATATATAAATTACGCATGCTTAATTCTTTTAATACATTGTTTCATAAACTATTATTATCGTCGGGAATCCCATATTAGTTTAGAAATTTCATCTCGAATACCTTCCATATATTGCATTGAGGTACTATTTTGCTCAAAATCTTCATGTGACACAAAGAGTTGTTCAACAGCATGGCCATGGTCTATTTCAAAGTCAACATCATGTATATTGGATATTTTAATAAAAATTATGTAGTGTCATTGTCGCTACAATTACATTATGTTGAACTTGTATGGTATATCCCACGATTTTGCTTTCCACACACCAAAATTTTGTTCAATAACCGGATCGAAAAGAAGACTGTTTTTATTAATCTCTTTATGTGTACTAGGTGGTCTAGCTTTATTATATTCACCAGGGTGATATCTTACCCCTCAATGCATAGTAAGAAATCCAATCCAAAGAGCATAACCAGAATCTCCCAAATAATATTTTCTAGTTGAAGGAGTTGGAAATTGATGATTCCCTTCCATTGCTAGCATTAAGGCCTTTGCATCATGAGTTGATCCCGAAATACCAATATATTCATATGTAAACAACATGTCCAAATTGCATATTGCTAAAATATTCAAACTTGTGTCGCCTTTTCTGTTCCAATAATTTTCCGAGTTTCTTCCTGTAATAGTGACCGGAACATGTGTCCCATCTATTGCACCAATAAAACCTCTAATGTAAGGCCAATACCTTTTGGCAGACTGTAACTTTAGATGAGGGTGTGCGAGTTCTTCAGAACGAGGTCTAAGCAAGTCAACCGCCATATGTTCGAGAGCAGCCAACACTTCATGAAACTTTCTACCTATGGTTTCATGTGAATGACCAAATATTTTTCTGACATACCTCTGAGTTTCATTCTGAGCACATATGGTCAGGAAAATTTCAACACTTTCTTGAATGCTCACATTATCGTTCTCCTTTAAATTATAATCTTCTTGTAGTGTTTGACATAATTAAATGTATACGGGTAGATACATCCTAATTATGTTGTAGCATTGGTCCTCATGATTATGTATTAGTTCATATACATATCTTCGATCATGTTCGGGATCTAAGTTCATCGGTCTCTTTTCAATTCCCATTGATAAATGATCAATGAATGATTCTTGAAAATTAATACTTTCGTCTTGTGCCTCATCTTCTTCGAGCCAATTGTATAATGCTTGACTCTATAAAAAAAATGAGTGACATTTTTTTGAAAAATATTAATATGTAAAATTATCATTCTACACCTAACAAACAAATACTTCAAAAATTAAAATAAGTAAACATTATTCTTATTTTTTTATTGAATTCGTCTATTCATCTGTTCGTTTAATTTTTATGTTTGTTCAAGATATTTTATTCTAGCATCATCATTGGGTAGTGTTTGATAAACACGTGCACGACTCTCGTTGCTTTGAAGCACACTCACAGCTCCCCAATATAAAGAAGAGTCATAGTGAAGAAGACTAGGGAGTGTAAGTAACGTTTCAATTGCACGTTCTAACTTGTTATCTTAAGCTTTCTCACAAACTTCTGTTTGTTTCTTGTAAGCTTCATTTGTGACGAAGTCGTACAAAACTTTTGGCGTTGTGTGTTTACTTTTTGAAGAAGAAGAACACGGAGAGCTTCCATATACACGCTTTGAACTTTGCTTTGTGGTAAGTGTTTCATACAAGTTTTCTGTTGGCATGTCACCATCATCTTCGAAATTCACGTTCTGAGAATTGTTTTCTGTAAATATCTCTGATTTTGTATAATTATCCACTCCAGAACCTGTATAATATCCATCAGAAGTGCTAATGTGTTTGTTGCCAAAAGTCGATCCATTAGGTTTAGGTCCACAAGAAAATTTATACGGAGCTTTGTAGCATTTGGTATTTCATATATAAAAAATTGTAAATATTAGTTAGTTATTCTTTATTAATTAACAAAATAATGTGATCTAATTTTTATTATTTAGCTCAATACGTTCCTTCCATCATAATTCATCCATTTCTATAGCTTTTGTGTAGTTGGATTAATTGCAACGCCAGTCTTTCGGATCAATCAACGAAAAATATCATATATATTTTTTTGAGTATAATATTTATTTTTAAGTGGAAGCCAATCATAATTTTGACATGTTGTATCTCGAAATCTTTTTTATGATTCTCTCTTTACTCTTTTTTTAAAAGGTTCAGTACGTCATTCTATAAGTTCCATCTCAATTTCATATACTTCTAGTAGAGAATGAATCATACTATCGGTCCATAATAACTTTGACTTTAATAAATAATTACATATATATAATAAGCCTACTAATATTTTTTATATTAAGACAACATATACATTACTCAAATGAAGATACTCTATACCTACAAAAAAAATATATCTCTCTCTCTC
>JAKUCM010004867.1:0-18516 GCA_023374145.1 Lepidium sativum
AGAGTTCGTTTATCTATTATTTTTTTGTGAAAAATGGACTCCTCTTCTTGTTTTAAGACAATGGAATTTCTGTCTTTACTTCCAGGCTCCCAGTTCCAAGGCCAGGGCAGGTGCTAGGGTTGGTCGGAACAAATGGTATCGGGAAATCAACTGCTCTGAAAGTTTTGGCTGGAAAGCTCAAACCAAATTTGGGCCGTTTTTCTGTAATAGCCTGTTTTAAGTTTCTGAACATATATCTTCAAATTGTGTATCTCTCCCTGTTGATGTATTCTTATTTCCCTCTTGAACAGAGCCCTCCAGACTGGCAAGAAATCTTGACTCACTTCCGTGGGTCAGAGCTTCAAAACTACTTCACCCGTATTCTAGAAGATAATCTCAAGGTACTATTGAAACTGATATAAATTTGTTTCCATGAGGTAGCTAGGTATCATCTGATGATTTAAGAAGCTCAGTTATAAGCAAGTTCTGATACCCTGTGCATGACAGGGCCATTATTAAGCCTCAATATGTTGACCACATCCAAAGGCTGTTCAAGGAAATGTTGGGGAAGTCCTTGACCCAGAAGGACGAGAGAGGTAAGAAGGCTGAGCTCTGTGTTGATTTGGAGCTGAACCAGGTTATTGACCGTGATGTTGGGAATTTATCTGGGGGTGAGCTGCAGAGGTTTGCAATCGCTGTTGTCGCAATACAAAATGCAGAGATTTACATGTTTGATGAGCCATCTAGTTATCTCGATGTTAAGCAAAGACTCAAAGCTGCTCAAGTTGTCCGTTCTCTTCTGAGGCCTAATAGGTTTAAGCTTTCTAACTTCTGAAGTTTTTTCTTTTCTTTTCAAATGGGATGAGAAATAAGATACTAACAGTTTTTTTTACAGCTACGTCATTGTTGTGGGAGCATGATCTCAGTGTTCTTGATTACTTGTCGGATTTCATTTGCTGTCTATATGGGAAACCAGGAGCGTATGGTGTGGTGACTCTCCCCTTCTCTGTCAGAGAAGGGATTAACATTTTTCTTGGCTGGGTTTGTTCCAACAGAAAATTTACGTTTCCGAGATGAATCTTTGACCTTCAAGGTAAACTTTTTGTGCATGGTGAAAAGGCAAAGTTATGTCACAAACGGAATCAATATTTTTCCTTAGTGAGTTTTCTGTTTTTTTTCTTCTAAGGTTGCTGAGACTCCACAAGAAAGTGCTGAAGAAATACAGTCATACGCTAGGTACAAATACCCAACAATGACCAAAACTCAAGGAAATTTCAGGTTGAGAGTGTCAGAAGGTGAATTCACTGACTCTCAGATTATTGTAATGCTTGGGGAGAATGGTACAGGGAAGACAACATTTATTCGGATGCTGGTATTCACTTCCTCCATGATCTGTTCTCGTGTGGTTAGAGTTTCGGAAAGTACTGGACTCCTGAAGTTGTATTATTGGTAATTTCCTGCAGGCGGGTTTGTTGAAACCTGATGAGACAGAAGGACCAGACAGAGAGATACCAGAATTCAATGTTTCGTACAAACCACAAAAGATCAGCCCAAAGTTTCAGAATTCAGTTAGGCACTTGCTACACCAAAAGATTCGAGATTCTTACATGCATCCTCAATTTGTGTCGGATGTGATGAAACCACTTCAGATCGAGCAGTTGATGGATCAAGAAGTCGTCAATCTCTCAGGAGGAGAGTTGCAAAGGGTTGCGTTAGTTCTGTGCCTTGGAAAGGTAAGTCTTTTGTTGTAGAAGTCTATAGAGCATAGCTGTATTTCTTTGTCTCAGTGATCTCATGCAACCATAAACTTCGTGAATTCCTACAGCCTGCAGATATATACCTGATTGATGAGCCAAGTGCATATCTGGATTCAGAGCAACGTATCGTGGCTTCTAAAGTCATCAAGCGATTCATTCTCCACGCAAAGAAAACTGCATTTGTAGTCGAGCATGACTTTATCATGGCTACCTATTTGGCAGACCGAGTCATTGTGTATGAAGGACAACCATCCATTGATTGTACTGCAAATTGTCCTCAATCACTGCTCAGTGGAATGAATCTCTTCTTATCTGTAAGTCACCTATTCTTCTAGTAGTTGCACTGTAGGGCTTTAAAATAGAACGTAAATTTCGGTGCTAAAGATTCCCAATTATGTCTTGTTACCTTGCAGCATCTGAACATCACATTCAGACGGGATCCCACCAATTTCAGACCAAGAATCAACAAATTAGAGTCGACCAAGGACAGGGAGCAAAAGTCTGCAGGCTCATACTACTACTTGGATGATTAGGACCACACTGTCACGAGGTTCTTGATCTCTAAAATCAAACCCAATCCTCTATTATTAATCATACAACATTTGGTTCAACCAATATCCGATGTATTTTTTCTCTTTTCATTTTCCTTACCGAGTCGCAGATACAGGACGTGATCGGGATGAAACATTTTCCAAATTCGAGGAAGATAATCTCATGAGCTCGGGGTAATTTTGCGCACCCATCTGTTTTCTGAGTGCACCGGAAGATGATGTATTTGGTCACGCTTTTGATTGTTGCTTCCATCAGTTTTGCTTCTCCAACTTCCTCCAGCTTATATTAAACGAGTGATAAAAGTTTCAGAATCTCTTACCTTGCTTTTTTTTTGCCTGTTGTACTTTCTGAGTTGATGATTTCAACATTTTTCTTGGATTTGACGAGATGTGTATTGTCTGTTATAATTACTTTCTTGTTTCTCAATTTCTAAACTAATCACTGGAATAAGAATTCACTTCAAGAAAAACTATACATCACTAACTTCAACAGCACTGTAACCAGTAAGCTTCTCCAAAGCATTATCCTCCACCATCTTCCGTAGGCGCACAGCTTCTTCCCAACCTCCCAACACAACATGAGTGTTGGACAACGAAATATAGTAAGATGCATTGTCTGGTTCCATTTCAAATAAAATTTCTGCAACTTCTTTTCCCAACTTTGTATCCCCATGATATTTACAAGCGCTAAGCAAAGCTCCCCACACACCCGCTTTTTGTGGCTCACCAATCTCTTTGATGAACTCGTAAGCTTCTCTCAGCTTCCCCGCCCTGCCAAGCATGTCAACAATGCAGACCCGATGCTCAGTAGCTGGTTTAACCCTGAACTTATCCTCCATTTGGTAGTAATACGTTAGACCTTCATCTATAAACCCAGAGTGGCTGCAAGCTGACAACAGGCTTATAAAGGTGCTCTTGTTTGGTTCCATCCCTGAGTTACTACTACTCATTTCCTTGAATAGCTCCATTGCCTTCTCTCCCATTCCATGGAGTCCATATGCAGAGATAGCTGAGTTCCAAGCAGCAATTGATTTCACTCCTGAGTTTCTAAACACCTTCATGCCGGTTTCTAGCATCCCGCAGCTACTGTACATGTCCACAAGTGCTGCACTGACAAAAGGGTTAGCCTGAAACCCACGACAAATGAGGTGACAGTGTGCCTGCATACCATAGCTTGTTGACCCGAGCTGAGTTGAGGCAGATAGGAGACCAACAAATGTGATCTCGTTTGGCTCTAACCTGAGGTTTCTGAAGAGGTGAAACACTTCTCGCCCAGCTTTGTTCTGAGACAAAGCTGATATAACACAGTTACATGAACATAAGTTAGGGTCAGAGATCGACTCAAAGACCTTCACTGCACTCTCTATATCTTTACATCTACCATACATGGTGATCAATGTGTTCTGCAGTTGGACGTCAGGTTCTCTCAGACTCAGACTTTTAATAGTTAGACCATGAAAGCACCTTCCTTCTAAGACCAGTCCAAGGTTTCCACTAGCTGAGATAATACCCAGAAGAGTAATCATGTCCTGAAGAAACTTCCCTTCACGACTCATTGCCTGAAACGCTCTCAATGATTCTAATTGGTGACCATTTGATGCGCAGCCATAGATAATAGAGTTCCAAGATGCGATATCTCTTGTTTTGGGTATTGTTTCTAACAGAGACAATGCTGAAGTTACGTCTCCGCAGCTTATGTACATGTTCATAACTGAATTAGCTGAAAGGATATTATCGCCAAATCCTAGCTTCAGCTGCCAACAATGGACTAATTTGCCAAAGATGAGAGAATCAGAGGAATCACAAGACGGAAGAATTGCCAACAGAGTTGACAGACTAAAGTTTGAACAAGAATAGTCACTGAAAACTTCCTTGAACAGATGCATTGCTTCTTGTGTAAATCCATTTTGTGCGAAAGCAGATATTAGTGAGTTCCACGAAACTATGTCCCGATTAGGTGCTGTCTTGAAACACAACTCAGCCTGCCTTATTAAGCCACACTTACCATACATGTCGATGAGGCTATTTATTACCTCTATTGTTATCGATTGCATCTTCCTGCGAACCGTGTAACCATGAATTGCTCTTCCCTCTAGTGACAAACATAAATCACCGCAGATGGAAGTTATTGTAACCACGGTGGCTATATCAGGCTGAATACTATCGACCGACTGCATTTCCTTCAAAATACCAAATGCTTCTTGAAACATTCCATTTGAAGCAAACCCATTAAGGAGCGAGTTCCAAGAAATCAAATCCTTACACAATAATTCTTTAAACACAGTCTCCGCAGCCTCGGTGTCTGCACATTTTGAATACATCGAAATGATCGAGTTGGCCACAGAGACATGAGCTTCCGGGATGTAACCAGATTTTATAACCAAACCGTGGAATGACTCGCCTAATGGAAGGTCCTCAAGAGAAGTACAAGCTGAGATAACGCATGAAAAAGTCACATTATCAGCTTCTTGTCGTGAACCAGCCATCGCCATATAATACTTCAACGATTTCCTGGGATGACCATTTGCAAGAAACTTAGTTACCATTGTGTTCCAAGAAACAATGTCTCGATGCTCCATATGCGTGAACACACACTCTGCGGAGCTCATATTCTCTCCTTTTGCATAAAGATTCATCAATGCATTGCACAAGCTAGAATCCGAAATCAAACCAGTCGCTATTGCCAAACAATGAACCATTGGACATTTCATCGAAAGATGTAGACTGGATAACGCCGAAGCTGCAAGTAAAAGCGTTGTCGAATCAAACTCGGTTCCCTTCTGAATCATCTCAACTAATAATCCAACAGCTGCCATGGAACGACCATTCTGATTCAGAGCAGTGATCATACTGTTCCAAACAATGACATCTTTCACTTCCATTTCCCAAAAAAAACCCAAAGAAGACACAAAGTCTCCGGCTTTACCGTAAAGCGTCAGCAGCTTCGAGGATGCAGGCAAATCTTGGAGAAACCCACACTTCAGAGCGAAACAGTGGATACTCCTCGGAGTTTCTATCTCTGTTCTCATCATGGAGAATCTAAGTCTATCTCGCAAGAACATAAATCTCGACTCCACAGTCTTACCCTCTCTATTGGGCATTTCGTCGAACAGTTCATGACCAATAGAAGACAAAACAGAGGACGTAGAGTGTCGCTCATGTTTTCTCTTTTTGATGTAAGAATTTGAAGAACAATGAGCAGAAAAAGATTTCCGACGAAGAATCAAATGCTTAAGAGAGTAAAATATATGATCAAAACAATAGCTTCTCAGCAAAATCGTAGAAATTATTACCATCACCCAACATATGAACACGGATCGGCGGTTTCCCGGCGCCGGCGAATGCATATTAGTTTATCAATTGGGTCACTTATTGGGCCTAAGTTACCTTTACATTTTGGCAATAAGCATAATATGAAAAACACATATAAATTTGTAGTTGTTTATTTTTATTTATATATAATATTTGTTTATTTAATATTTTGGTTTATATATACACATTTATTCATTGTATAAAATATTTAATAATCTAAAACTTATAAAAATTTATAATGATGATTTGTGTTGGACACGAAATATAATTTTTGATATCTGTTTATTAAAATTTTGATGTATTACAATGTTTGTATATAATTCTTTTTTTGTTCGTGTCATTTAAGTTTTTAGATACGACTTCATTAAGATTTTAGATCCATGTTCATTTAGGGTTTTAGATCCAAATTCATTTAGATTTCTAGATCCAAATTTATTTAACTTTATAGATCCATATTCATTTTAAAACTCACCCTCATTTAAATTTGTAGATATGTGTTTATTTACAAACATGTTATCATGCATGAAATATAGTTATTGTTTTATGTATATTATAAATTATAGTGTTATAATCAATGTAAATAGATTTCTTATTAATTCTATCTAATTATATAGCTTAGAATATTAACTCGAGCTAAAATTTAGTAACAATACAACATTATAAACAATAACAAATCAAAATTCAATACTAATTTCAAATGCTATAGCTAAGATTTTGAAATTATTTTGGAATATACCAAAATAACCGTTAAATACAAAAAAGAAAACTTAAACTGATTTCGATTAAGTAACAGTACAACATTATAAACAATAACAAATCAAAATCTAAAAGTAATTTCCAATACTATATAGCTAAAATTTTGTTATTATTATGGAATATACCAAAATAAATGCTAAATACAGAATATAAAATTTAAACTGATTCTGATTTATTTAAAATTAAATTCTCAATTTCAAATTTTATAAAACAATTCTATAACATAATATATATGGAATCTACAAAGCTGATATATTATAATTATAAGATATATGTATTACAAATAAATCTTAAAAATGTATTTCGAATTTCTGGATATGATAGTAATGAATACTATATATTAAATTAGATGATGTTAGATTGATAAAAAATAATCAGTTTACAAACAATAGTATATATCTAAACAAAATAAGTTAATATATTATGAGAAAATTCTTTGTCGTTTGTGAAAAAGAAATTATATCAAGATATAAGAACCGTAAATAGATTATAGCAAGCTAAGAAATATAATGGAAAATATAATGGAAAATGATGAGAACTGAATAACAGTTGTGAAAGGATTTATGCTAGTTGTGAGTAAAAGGAATGACCACATATATAGTATTATATTAGGTTTTCGAAATTAAAAGAATATTAAAATAATGTTCTAGAATTAGTGAATTTCAAATTATACTAATTTTCAATTTCAAATTAAATATATGAAATATCATATATATATATATATATATATATATATATTATGTAGATACTATTTTTTTTGGAGAACAAGTAACAAACTTATTAAGTGTATAAACGTAAACGAAATATAATCTATCATCTATATAATAAAAAAAGTAATTTTTTGAAAACACAAAACCTTAAGTCATGTGTTAGATTTTAAATTTAGACATATTAAATTTGTTACTAGAAAAATTAATGTTAAGTTTATAATTAGAATTCATATATATAGTTATAATTTATAATAGTAAATACACATATATAGGTTTCCGAAAAATATAAGTTTGTTATGTTTATGAAAATAAAAATATACTTTTTGGTTTTTTTTTGACAACATCAGATAACATAACAACATAAAAGCATAGAAAGAGATATATCACCGATCATAAATGAATTTTCTGATCCGACGCGCTAAAAAATCTGCTTTATGATTAATCGATCGTGGGATAACTTACAAGGAAAAATCCGTGAAGAAAGAACTCAACCGCAGAAACTCCTCCTGATACGACATGAAAGCTGGCCAGTCATCTGGATGATACAAAATCCGTACCACCGTCTCACAATCCGTCGCGATCTCCAACTCCGGAATGTGTAGAGCCAACAAAGAATCCATCGCCCATAACAGTGCTTCTATCTCTGCGTGAGTAGCCGAAAGACTCCTAAAAATTATTCTGGCCCCCATACTCTCACCGCCCACTGAATCTGTGAAGCAATACCAACCTAATCCTAAATATTGGTCAATAGTCTTCCAGGACGCATCCACGTAACACTTATAGCCAGTGAAATGCAAATTAGCTGTGGTGGGGAAAGCTAAATGAGACTTCCTAACAGAAGATTGACTTATGATAGGAACTTTAGAATGCAAATTTCTAAAATGCGCCAGTGACCATTCTGAGTAATCGGCAACATCGTTGCTCAGAATTCTACGAGGGTCCAAATCTATATTAGAAAAACAAAAAAAATTTCTGGCTTTCCAAATATTCCATAATATCCAGGGGAAAATGAAAAAATTTCCATTCCCCGACAATTTTCCAAATAAATAATCCAAATTATACCAGACTGAGAAACGAGGAAAAATACTTGGCGCGGATGGTATACATGATAACGCCCAGACTTGTAGTGCCGGTGAGCAGAGGAAAAGTACATAATTAATAGACTCATGATCCGCATTACAACATAAACATCGAATGTCACAGTGAATCCCTCTTCGGGCAATATTTCCATTTAGAGTCATACATCCTGACAAAGCTTGCCAAAGAAAGAGCTTAATCTTATTTGGACAGTTCAAAGACCAAATTGTTTTATATAAAACCTCAAAATTCGGCCCAGACTGACCTTTCCCTATAAATGACATATGTTCAACAACCTGATAGCCAGTTTCAACCGAATATCTCCCTGTATTTGTGAAATGCCATCCCCAAGAATCTTGTCTTCGCCTCCTAGGGACAGGAATACCAAGAATCAATTGGACATCACCTATGGTCAAATACTGATGAACTAATATTTCTTTCCATTTACCCCCATCCTGATCTATAAATTGATCCACGGTCATCTCAGGAAACAAATTTAAATTTGACCAGTTAGCTGGCTGTGGGACCGTATCTGGTATCCACGGATCAAACCAAACTTTGATCGTTATCCCATCACCTATTTTCCGTATTCCCCCCCCTTCGAAACTAAAGCTTTAGACGAATAGAGACTACACCACCCATACAATGACAATGTTTTCAGTGGTGCCTCCAATAAACATTGATCCTTATAATAGCGACCCCTAAACACTCTAGCCAGTAATGAATCAGGAAAATCTATCAGACCCAGAGTTGTTTAGCCAACATAGCCATATTAAATTCCTCCAAATTCCTGAAACCAAGACCTCCGACCATCTTTGGTTTACATAACTCATTCCATTTGCGCCAATGGATCCCACCGGAGGAACCCGAAGTCGCCCGCCAGAAATTATCTATTGCTGAAGTTAAACTTTGAACAACACCCCTAGGTAGTCTGTAACAGGACATCACATACGTTGGTAATGTTGTTAGAGTTGACTTAATCAAAACCTCTTTGCCCGCTTTTGACAGGAATCTGGAAGACCAGTTACCAATCAGAGCTTGCAACTTATCTCGCACATAAGCAAAAACTTTCGTCTTAGCGCCCCTTAAGTTTTCTGGAATGCCTAAGTACATACCCATTTCGCCTAGCTTATTGATACCCAAAATCTGTTGAATCTCCAATTTTGCAGAATGAGAAATCGACTTTCCAAATTGAATGGATGATTTCTCAAAATTTATTTGTTGGCCAGAAACCATCTCATACTCTTGTAGAATAAGTAAAATTTGTCTCGCCTCCTCGACTGTAGCCTTACAAAAAATAAACTATTATCTGCAAATAACAAATGAGACACTGCAGGACTCGACCTTGCAATCGATAGCCGTGTAATCAGCTTATTACTCTCAGCCATGACTAATTTCCTCACTAACCACTTTGTTCAAAGAATAAAAATATATGGTGAAAAATGATCCCCTTGACGTAACCCCCTCTTAGGGACAATACAACCCCCAAGAACACCATTTACAATTAATGAGTATTCCACCGTTATTACACAAAACATGATACATTGTACCCATTTCTCACAAAAACCCATCTTGCGAAACAGAGCAACAACATAGTTCCATTCAATCCTATCATAGGCCTTACTCATATTCGTTTTGATGGCCATAAACTTACTCTTAACTGCCCCATTTGTACGCAAAGCTTGAAACAACTCCTAGCTATCAAAATATTATCTGATATTAGCCTTCCAGGTATAAAAGCAGACTATGTCTCCGAAACCAACTTAGGTAATAAGGGTTTTAGTCGCAAACACATAACTTTGAAGATCAACTTATAACCAATATTACATAAACTAAATGGTCGAAATTCCGACAGTTTAGTCGGACATGATAGTTTAGGAATAAAACAAATATTTATTTTGTTCAAACTCCTCTCAAAACAGCCCTGAACCAAGAAGTACTTAACCAGGGACAATAAATCTGCTTTAATAATATCCCATGAGAATTGTAGAATAAAGCAGTCACACCATCTGGACCCGGAGTTTTTCCAGGATCCATCAGAAACAAAGTTGTCTTTACTTCATCCTCAGCGGTGAACCACATTAACATTTGATTGTATATATTCGTTATCTTTGTATTGATTACATCTAAATTTGGCATAGAGACCCCCTGACTATCAAATAACTCCGAAAATATCGGGAAGCCTCCACAAATAAATCCTCCTCCTTTGTCACCCAAATATTTTGATGATTTAGGATACCCACAATCTTGTTCCTTGTCCTACGCTGTTGTGTTTGAGCATGGAAGAATTTTGTATTTTCATCCCCCTCCTGAAGTCATGTATTCCTACTTTTTTGCTTCCAGTATGCTTCTTCCTCCACATAGGCTTGTTTTAAATTAACTGTGGCCTCTAAAATTCCAGCTGGATCATCGTTAACTGAGTTCTTACAGTCCTCCAAAATCCTCTTAAGTGCCTCTAGCTTCTGACGCCCGGGAGGAATATTCTTACTCTTCCAATGTGAAATCTCTCTACGACAGGAACTTATTTTCCTTGTGAAAGAGACCTGACGTCTAGCACCTAATCCTGTTCAACTTTTTTTGATTATATCCCTAAAACCCTCCTTACCAATCCACATTTTATCAAAGATGAACTGTTTGCGGGCGTGAACTACTTGATCTTTAAACCTTCCTAGAATAAGACGATTATCCGACCCAATCATTTCCAAATATTCCACCTCAGATAAAGGAAATAAATCATGCCATTCCACATTCCCGAACGCTTTGTCAAGAACACACCTTATGACACCATTATTTCGAACACCCCGCCATGACCATATGTTCCCCATTTTTGGAAAATCAACTAGACCACAATCCTTAATCATCTGACTAAGGCTTTGGATAGACCAATCATTGCGAAGGGAACCACCTTTTTTTTATGATTCCCCGACAATTCATTAAAATCACCCATAATCAACCATGACTTAGACCTCCTAACGCCCATCCTAGTTAACCGTTCTCAAAAATAATCTCGCCGACCTTGAACCGGTTCACCATATAAAAAAGTAATGAATGTTTCATGTCCATCAAAATCTACTGAAATATCAATCATTATTTTATCCTTCTAATTGATAACCACATTATGATGATCCGAATAAAATAATGCTAAATCACCACTTAATCCAATAGGTTTAACCGTAGATAAAAATGTAAATCCCAAATGTAAGAAATCTGGTCGAAACTTCATCCGTATATCTCTAAGATAATTAATTGTTACTTTATTCTCAATTCCCTCACAATTCCAACAAAGTGATTAAAAAAAAAATTTAAATAATTATCGTGCGTAGAGATTTTATGTTGCTCGAATACCCGTCTCGACTTCTCTTTAAAAACCCTTTGTTTTTTTGAGATATCCCACTTTCGAGATTAACATTTGAATTCTTCTATGGTGATAAAATCTACCAAATCTTACCCTTAAGATAATAAGCAAGAACAGAAATCAATTAAATAATACATTAATTTCTCTTTTCCATCACACCACACAACAATATAAGTTTGTAAAGCAATATAAATAACGGCTGAGACCAAACTTTGCTCATGGAACCTTCTGTGATATTTATCCATATGATTGGAGAAATTAAAACGACATCTCAAATTGATTATTCCTGGAAAAATACAAATATGTTTAGCCTTTGATTCGAACAGAAAAACTATTATAATCGAGCTCAAATTATTCCCAACGAACTGCATAAACTTAATCCCACAAAAAAATATAACTATCATTAATTTAGAATTTCATGGAATCCTTATCATGTTCCTTTGGCTTGTCCTCTTTAGGCTTTAGAATCCTAGGAGTTCTCCTTGGAGACATTGTTCCTATTAGCGCCATCTTCTTAGTACACACCCACGTAAAGGCATTGCTCCTCGAGTTACTGATTTTCCAGTCCCCACATGAGCACGAACAGCTCTAGCTTTCTTATAGTGCTGTAATGTTGCTGCAAACTCTTCATGTATTAGCGTTTTTTCAGCCTCTGTAAGCTCCTGTTTTATCTGCATGACAGCCTCAAAAGCTAAAGTATCTAGAATCGAATCCTTCACCAAATCAGACTCAACCTCCAATACAGCCTCTTCACGGTATTCACCACCATCGGACTGCTCCAGATTAATAGGCAATGCATGTCCCAAATCGTTCACCTCTAAAGTATCCATCGATACCGGAACATTAACACTGTCCTGATCGTGAATTTTACCTTCTGGTCCCAAACATGGACCATCAGGATTCATTAACTTACCACCATCATCTTCCTGAAATAGAGGTATGCGGACCTTCTTGGAGGAATCAGAACCCTCACAGCAACCTCCCCCATATCCTGAAAAGAAATGGTGAGAAGAATCACAACTAAATTACTAATCATGCCTAATAGATATGTTTGAAACAATACCTCAGCATTTTCTGCAACTTTAGACTTTAGGGCCTGTAATCCTCGACCTCTTTTTATCCCCTCAGTGTTAGCTCTTGTAGCCACACTCCTAGCTACTGTACCAACACCCCGTTTTCCCCCCCACCAAAGCTCCCTTAAAACTCTTATTTTACGACTGACTTCCAATCCCAAATCCCTCTTATCCTGTTTCGCCTTATAACACATACTATCATCATGTGTCATTCGAAAACAGAGTGAACAAAACCCTATAAGTGGTTTGTATTCAAACATTACCTTTGACTCCTTACCTTCATCAAATTCCAGAACTGATGAAAAAATCAGAGGCTTTGAACAAGGGATTTCTATTTAAACCTGAGCCTTTAGGACATCAATTGTTATTACTAGACCTAGAGAACTAGCTACCAATTGGTATACCTCTTCCACTATGTATTCAAAAGGAATTCCAATAATTCTAATCCACAACTTAATCTGGTTTGGATAGTCAGCATCTGCCATGGCCTTCCATGGAGCATATGCGACCATCCAACCATCGAAATTTACCGAACCATAGTCTTGAACACTTACCAATTCTGATTCTTCTTAGAATTCAAACTGGAATCTCCCGTTACCTAGGTTAAGGCCCCTTACTCGTCCCACTAAGTTCCAAAACTGCAGCATACAGAACAGAAAAATGTCCACATTCTGGATATTCATATTCAAGCAACGACCCATCATCACTTTTGAACTCCTTGCCAACAAAGCTGAGTTGTTAATCTTTGGTATCTTGATTTTCATCAACCGAGGAGGCGACTTAGACTCCATACCTTTCTTACTCAAACCCAACTGCGCCATAGAAAGATCTACGTTAGGATTAGTAGGAATCTCACACTCAAAATTGCTTAAATCTGAAGATAGCCAAATTAAAACAAGATGTAGTCGTCTCTGGGAAAGAGGAGACTACACTTTATAACCCAAGCAGTCAATAATTTAAAACCTATTGACTCTCCTAATATTCAGGTTAAATAGATTGCTATTTAATAGGGATTTCAACAAAATATTTGAACCATTAACAATAAAAATTAACCAATGGAAAAACTTTAAAACACCGTCAAAATATGGAATCCCAACTAAATCTCTCCTCCAACAAACTATTGTATCTTTATCAGGAAAAAATCCTGATTGGATAAACCACAAATTCGAATTTGAATATAACCACCTCACAACATCAGACTTCAATCTAAGGGAGTCGTTTACAGATAAACACACTACCCGCCTAACCGCAACTCCAGTAAGGAGAACCAACTTATTGAGTCTAAACTGAACCAAATGGATAGAACACTCATTCTAGCACCCAACTACTAACCATATTTGAAGACCCATCATAAGATAACGTAGCATTGATCTTACTAATCTCCATCGAAAGCCTAAACTGAACAGCTTATCTATACTGCTACCCAAAAATACAATAGTAGGAAATTTCATCACTTTCCTGAGGAAAATAAACCCTACAAACCTGAAGAGTTGATACCAAAACCAAACTCCTAACCTTTGTATGGCCATCTTACGACCATTCTCTACTACAAGGTGAGCCAACAACCATCCCCTGAATTTAATAACCGACTATGTAGTTGTGACATGGACCATAGCTTTGATGAGGATGACCACAACAAGCATAAACTTTCCAAAGAATCTCCGAAGTTCCTCCTATAACAGAGAATCGATAATGGGAAATGAACTAATATAATCTGACAATCAGATAATTTCATCGTAGACAGGATCATTCCGCTCACATTGCTTTTGAAGGTAATATATCCAAAAAGTATGTGAGCAGTCCCTGAGTCCAGTTCTAGAACCAATGAAATTCCATAGGAACCCAAATTGACCAAATATATCTATCTACAAACGTTAAATCATTAACAAGATCCAGAGAAACCATCAAAGAAAATGGAACTTACCTAAGATCCATTGGATTGGGAAGCTGCGAAGAAACGAAAGACAAAACATGAACGAAATCAAACCCTAGACCCAGAATCAAGAACTCCAAAACCTAACCGATCCCCAGAACTATTGCTGCAAACCTCCCCCGACCTAACCGACCACCCTCGAAACTCTCTACTTGGCCGTCGATCCTCACCCGTCAACCAAATCTCGAGAAATCCCTAAACAGAAACCCCACCCCCAAAACCCCTAATCCTACTTCCTAATCTTGACGAAAACTTTAGATCCAGGAGAAAGATCCGACCGAAACGCACCCTCTCTCCCTCCCCGACCCAGGCTCCCTCCCTATTAGAGTCGCCGGAATAAACACTCTAAACTCTCGCTGGAAATCGCACTAATCTGAGAGAAAAATCTTTTTTCCCAGATGAATTATCTTAACTATAGTTTTTGGTTTCTGAAATCAATTTTAGTTTGCTGTAACGGTTTCTGAAATTGACTAAAAAGTTAATAAGAAAAATCAATAACATTATTTACTTCATGTTAATATGTACATATATAGATATTTTTTCTATTATTTCGATTATGTTTCTTATTTTGGTTACAATTAGTATTATAATAAAGTTTCATAAATTTATTTTGTTTCACTCATTTACATATCCTATCATTTTCTTATTTATTTTAAATAACAGTGAATATAACTTTGACATTATGACTATACATAGATTATAATAATCTAATATAGTGTATATTATTCATTAATAGTGTATATAGAATTCGAAAACCATTTACAACAGTTTAATCAGATTTGTTTTTATAATTATAGAAACAAAATATATATTATTTCGGAAATCAGTTTAGTTTACCCATATAATATTTTGGATTTTCTAAATTATAGATACAAAATATATATGAATTTAGCTTATTCATATACAATAGAATTTAGGTATAAATAATTGAAATCCTTTTTTTTTTTTGCGAACAATAATTGGAAATCCTTTTAAATATATTACAACACTAGAATCTAGCTATTTAATGTGACTAGGGGATTGACTGGCCTATGCCCGGTTTTTAGTTTAGAAACATTTATGTGTAGTTTATTTGTTGGGTAACTTGTCAAATTTTGTAATTTGCGTTGTATTTCTGAAATGAAAGGTATGTTCATCAGAAATGGATAATTTTATTATTATTTGGAATGGAAAATTTAAAGATATGTTGCCCTACATATTGAACAATTTTTATTTGCGTTAAGCCAACTTATTATGAAATCATGGTGGTAGATGTGGTTGCAGGCTAGATTATTAATGACATCTCGTCCTTTGAATGTTTGAAGGCAAATAGTGCAATTTTCTAGTTATGAGTTATAGTTATGAAGCATACTTCAATCAGGATTCTGGTCTGGTTTTATTTATTATTTAAAAATCAAAAGTACATGTGTGAAATTATTTGTAGACTATGCTTATAATATTATCTGAAGAACAATTTAAGAATATATCTTTTATGAAGTAGTATTTATTTATAAAATTATTGTCATTGAAATATCCAAATTGCATAAGATGTTATTCTTTTCGAATAATTAGATCGATAAGATACAATAACCTCAAATCCTTTTATAGTTTGTCTAAATTAAGAGAAAGAGAACAAATCCTTGATATCAGAATTATTAGTTGGAGTGACTAAACGGAAAAATGGCATGTATATAAGATATTCAACCCAATTATTTTGGATGGTATAAAAAATAAAAATAAAAAGTAACTATGGACATTCAAAAGTGGTGAATATGTATAGTTTCAATAGAAGATTAAACAACTTCATCACTGTAAATCAACCGACGTGTAATATGGATATTGAAAGGTCTTTCGAATTCGAATAACGAAGATTAAATTACATATTATATAGTCTTTGGTCCATGAATATATTTAAAATTTAAAACAAAAACCTTTATTTTGAAAGATTCTTTTTAAGAAAATCGAAATGGACTTAGTAAATAAAAAGAGATGAAGAATTGGACAAAGAAGAAGATTCAATTGCAGGTAATTAGAGGGTTTTGATTTATGAAATACAAAATCTAGATATATAATAAATGGTAAAATTTTAGTATTTTATCCAAATATATAATAACTAAATTATGCTATATAAGCTAATTGATTATATAATATATTATGAAAATTGTTTATTCGAAAGAAATTTTAATTTAAAAAACATATTTAACTTTTTTCTTTGACTCGGTTCATATTCAATTTAGGTTTTTCAAATATGTAAAAAAAAAAAGATAAATATAGTTCATCTTACCTTACAATTAATTCTTTAGTTTCATGCAATCTCTTTATCAACACATTATCTACACCTTGGATTAATGAAGTCATTTGCAGGTTTGTGTCATGATAGATTCAATAAACTTTGGATGAATTTATTGACGTATGCACATTTAACAAAACACAATATTTTGATAGTAATGAATATTGAGTGGAAGTAATTTTATAGAAAGGTGATCTCATAGTAGTGCAATGTTAAACCAAAAAAGGAGAAATAAGATGGAACTTATGAGTAGTATGGAGGGACAGGAAATTGAAAAAATTTGTAACATTGAGAATGATTTTAAATTAAATCAACGAAACAACTTGTAATGTGAGGTGAATAAACTGGTTTAGTTATCTAGACGGGGGCGCTTCTCGTTCTTCACGTCTTCATCGGATAATTTGTTTGGATGTGTGTTATGAGCCTTGAAAAGAATTGCAGAGTCAGCATATATGGGGTTGTTTATTCCGGACGCCTCGTCGTTCAAGCCAACATCGTTCGGAATAATACGAGAGACGGTGAAATTTTGACGTGAAGCTAAGAAGTTGTACATTGACACTTTGATATGGAATTTGCAAGTTTGGCCAATAATGTGTTTTAAACTTTCAGTAGTTTTAGTTTTTAGTGCTTCATTGTTATCATCTCCCTCGGTAAAAAGGTAACAAAGTTTGGTTATTATTTGTATGGAAGGTGTAAGTGTGTTTTTGAGGTGCAAGGGCATTGAATATACCTCAATTGAACTATTTATTTCCTGCATGTAGATAGATGTCTATACTTATAAATTTTAATCGATGTAGAAAAATATTGTGTTTTTTTTTCTAATTTATATTTTTAGTTGAAGTGACTACTTTTTGTAGTCATTAAACAGATAATTAGTACCTAATTGGAATTAAAAAAAAGCACTTGAAATTAGTAACCGCTACTACGCCTACCAATCTTTAAAAAAAAATTATTTTGCTAGAACATCAAATCTAAGTAGTATTATATATAAGTTGAGTCATTTATAATAAAATAATTTCTTTTTCTTGACCACTAAATTGCAGTATTTTGATAAGTTAGTTAGTTTGATTATTCTTAAATATTATAGTAAATAATGTGATTAAGTACTTCTAATCAATATATTAGTTTAGTATAGATTACAACATAATATAACTTAATTTAATTTGATGTGAGACCTTTGAATGTCCATATTATAGTAAGTAATGTGATTAAGTAAATAATAATTGTTTTTTGATTTTTTTTATTAAAAAATAAAAAATTTATAAAACAAAAGCTGATGTGGCAAGAAGATAGGAGTGATGTGGCAAAAAAAATATGTGTTTGAGAAAGATGAGTTGCATGGCTTAAGAGGTCTCAAAACATTGCTTTTATTAGTATAGATTATATCACTATAATGTAGATATAATATTTTAAATAAGCATTTATTTTAGAATATTTCTATACGATAACAAACTTAAAGAAATATATGGTTCCAAATTGATTTGGTTGTTTTTATACATTTTAGATAATTCCATATATTGGTTATCTAATTTAAAGAACCTATGAAATAAGAAGAAATGGTTCAATTTTTATATGGAAGATTTGTAATTCTCATTGAAATCAATTTGTGTCGGTTTCTCTACTTAATATATACTCATAGCTTTAAATCATAATTTACAGATAAAAAATATTAATCACTTTTCCTCAAAAGTAATGGAAAAGAAGTTTATATGCTATGATAAAATACACAAAGTCTCTCTCTTTT
>JAKUCM010004868.1:0-29018 GCA_023374145.1 Lepidium sativum
GGAGCAGCCGAAATATCGTCAATTAATAGTCGGGAAATTCATACTTATACGCCCGTTTAATAAACCTTCACCAAAAACTAATAAGAATTTACCACATGATATTGAGCTCGAACTTATTAACCGACTCACTTATTCTGCTCGGCGGTAGTTGAACTGATCGTCGAGATGGAGGAGATAATTGTTAGAAATGGGTTCGTCAATCCCCTCTGCCAATGGGACCAAAGTTGAGCGCAACTTACGATCATTAGTTTCACCTTAGAAGCATCCTCTTAACAAAAAATGAATACTGCCTAAAAGATAAGGTGAATCTCTAAAAGTGTTGGAATCATATATTGTTATCTATAGTTTTTGTTAACAAGTAATTATTAGATCAACAATTGTTTTATGTATAATTTAAATTTTCTAATTAGAACAAAATGAGATTCAAATTTACTATCTATTACATAGCTAAATCAGGAGCAATCCCACGTATTTCTTGGCAAATTCTCCAAAATGTCACAAGAACTTAATTTCCTTTATAATGCCACGTTGACCAAGTCAACCTTAGATTAAAAGACAAAAATGCCCATCTGCATTCTTCTTCCTTCTTCATTCGTTCTTCTTCCTTCTCTCTTAATCATCTCTTCTTCCTTTTATTTTCTTCTTTCATACTTTTCTAGAAGGAAGATAGTGATCATTTCCCCTTTTGTTATTTTATTATGTATTTTCCGTATCTGAAAACTAAAATCTTCATGTTCTAAATATATTATTCATTTCAAAATTATTTTCACAACAACATGTCTGTTGTGTTACGTCCATGTTTGCCGTGTTATGTCTATATTTTCAAAAACATAGGTTCATAAAGGTATGACAAATGTGTTGTTTGTTTCAACATCTAGACGTTGTTTGTTTCTTTGCTAATATATGCATCTAGATGTGATATCTAGATATAGATATGTTTGTTTTTTCAATTGAAATTTCTATCCACACGCACTTACTCATACAATTACCAAAAAAGAGATGATCAATTTTTAGGTATTATTTTAATTAATAAAATTATATTTATATTCAACTATACATATATATATATTTTAAAAATTTTATAAATATTTAAAGTGTACATAGTAAAAAGGAAAAAGAAAAAAAAAAGAGAACCAAAAAGGAGTAAAAAAGAGGAGAGAGAAAAAAAGAAGAAAGAGAAAAAAAAAAGAGGAAAGAGAGAAAAAAAGGAGAGAAAAAAACTGAGAGAGTGAAAAGAAGAAAAAAAAGTAAAAATATGACAGAGAGTTAAAGACAAGAGAAAGTAAAAAAGATGAGAGAGAGAAAAAGAGGAGAGAGACAAAGATGAGAAAAAGTAAAAAGATGAGTGAAAGAAAAAGAAGAGAGAGAGTAAAAGATGTGAGAGAGTAAAAAGAGGAGAGAAAAAAAGAGAAGAGAAAGTGAAAGAGAGACAGAGAGTAAAAAAAAGTAGAGAGTAGATAAGATAGAGACAAATAGGAGATAGAGAAAAAAGATGAGAGAAAGAGAAAAAGAGGAGATAGAGTGAGGAAAGAGAAACAAGAGGAGAGAGAAAAATAAGAGGAGAGAGAGTAAAATAAGAGGAGAGAGAGTAAAAATGAGAGAGTAAAAAAAATGGAAATAAGTAAGAAAGATAGAATAATAATAAAATAAAAAATGATATTTTGGTCTTTAAAATTTTTATGACGTCCATCTACGTTGCTTCTTCCAAACAAATCTAAAAAATTTTAGATTTTAAGCTAAGGCCTTGTTCTTTTCGTGGTCGCTGGCGACAGCGACTAGCGACAGCGATTACTATTTCAGTTTTATGTTGTTTTAGTAGTCGCTGCGACCAGTCGCTGCGACCAATCGTTGTGTTGTTCTTTTTGCAGTCGCTAGCGACCAGCGACTAACAATTTTTTATAATATTTGTTAAATTTTTAATTTATAATTTATAATAAAAATTAATATATAATATCAAAATAAAAATATTTAAATAATAAATTTTAAAAAATTGTAATAATAAAACTTAGAAAAAAAGTAGTTAAAATTTTAAATAATTTAAAATATATTATTTTAATTTTTAAATATAAAAATATGTATATCATTTAATATTTTTGTTATATTTAATATTTTATTTATATAAAAGTCTATTAACATTATACATTCATATATGAAATATAACAATTTATTATCTATTATTATCTATTAATATATAATTTGTATATATGATATACAATTATTATATTATTAATATTTTTAAATTAGAATAAAGTAAAAAATATAGAACAAAAATTATATTGTATATTAATTTTAAAAAACTAAAAATATAAACAAAATATAAAGAATATAATATAGTAAAAAATTAACAACAAAAATTTATATTATATTATTAAATTTTTATAGTTTTATTTATTTATTAGTTTTTATATATGTAAATTATATATGGATTTTTATAAAATCTTATAGGTAACTACAAAATTTTAATTTATTTTATATATTTTTGTATTTTATTTTATTTCTTTTAAAAATAATTGGTGAAAAAAATTGGAAAAAAAAATTTTAGTCGCTATGTTGTTCTTTTGGCAGTCGCTGAATTTTCCAGCGACTAAAAAACGCAGTCGCTGGTCGCTGGTTCAGCGACTGCCAAAAGAACATGATTTGGTCGCTGTCGCTAGTCGCTGTCGCTAGCGACTGCGAAAAGAACATGACCTAAGTTGAGATGTTTCATGCAGAAGGTATATCCAGATGATGCACAATTATGCATTTAAACAAACAACAATTGACCTTCATCTATATATATAGAGACACTTTAGCGCTCTTGGACACAATTATCGAAGACAAACCCTTAACTCTCCCATCCTATCAGCGCATCACTTCCATGGTTTAGCATTTAAAGCTTCATGGTTTCTCACAACTATTCTTGTGTCAAGAACAGCTATAGAGGCTCGAGAACCTTGATTCGGCGATGCTTAGCTCGCCCAGGACCAAAGCTCCTCTTGATAACAACCTCCGCCTCAACTCTGTTAACTTTGAAGCAAAGAGTTTCATGGCATCTCCTACTGTTCTTCATGTCCATTTGGCTCGGACCTCCTTCGTGGGCGTTCTTTTTCACGGGCCTCCATTTTGGACCTGTTTTTATTTGAGGTATCACTTAACTCTTAACCTATATACTCTTTTGATATGGACCTTAGAAAACAAGACGGATTCATTGGGCTTTAGTTTGAAGTTGGTGGACTATCTACTATCAGTAGGCCCTACGTTTAGATTAGTCTTCTTATGGAAGGTTTTGTATCTAAATATTTCTTCCCTATGAAAAACATTAGTGTCTCATAACTTCTCCATTGTGGAGATAGTTTTTCAAAGTTCAAAACCTTTGGTTAGAAGAACTCTACCTTTGGTTCAATTGACCTTTATGTCGATAGAACTAGGAAAAATTCAGGATTTTTTTAAGAAACGTGAATGCATTTGCAACTACTAACCAAGAAATCTAGTGCGTTCTGAGTTTCTCCACCTAAATAGAGCTTTAATGTGGATCTCCTTGATGCCTTGTATTGGCTGTTCATTATCTTTGCTGGTGTAAACCTGGATTATTAATGATATAAGTTTGTCGTGTTAAAAGAAAAAAGTTAAGTTCAAAAATGATTAAAGCTAGACTGTCGATTCCCTACACTCATAAATTCTCATATTTCCATAATCCAAAACAATGGGTTCATTAATAATTAAATGAATAGTGATTATGCATGAGTTTCATCAAATTTATGTTTGATGTTATAATGAAGAGATAATTGCTCAAATTGAGCAAAAGTATTCTGTAATTATTAAAATAGTTTTTGTCAAAAAAAAAGCGTCAAGGGTGTAATTTATAGTTTTGAAACAAAAATTGTTTTTTTCTTCTATTTTCTTTTTCTTCTCTGGTTAATTCACAAAAGAAAAAAGAAAGAAACCTATACTGTAAATCGTCGTCGTTAACCTCTCTTTCTTTTCTTCGTCGTCTTACTCAACGTGTTCTTCGTTATTTTTCATACTCGTTGTCTTCTTCTTCTTGTTCTTTGTACTCGTCGTCTTCATTGTAGTGTTGTTTATTTATCAAAGGTAAGTTTCTTCTTTTCTTCTTTCTCTTCTTCTTTTTCTTCTTTTTTTGTGAGCGCATTTGGGTTTAGGGTTTACTTAGACATTGGATTTGTCGATTTCGCGACATTTGGGTTTCTAGATTTTGCGACATTTGGGTTTTTGTTCTTCATCTTCTTCTTCTGTGTTTGTCAAGTAGAGTTCTTCCCCGGTCTGAGTCAATGTGATATAGTTCGTAATTAGTTGTGAGGGTAAGGGTGAAGTAGAGTTAGGCTTAGTGTCGTAGAGATATACTTAGTGTAGTAGAGTTAGTATGACGTTTGGTAGAGTTAGGGCGTAGTGGGGTGTAGTTCGATTCCGTGTAGTAGAGTTAGTCTGACGTTTGGTAGAGTTGGCTTGTAGTGTGGTAGAGTTGGCTTGTAGTGTGGTATAGTTGGAATAGAGTTAGTCTGAACTTTGGTAGAGTTAGTCTGACGTTTGCTAGAGTTAGATTGTAGTGTAGTAGAGTTGGCTTTTAGTGTAATAGAGTTCGTCTGACGTTGGTAGAGTTGAGTTCTGTGTAGTAGAGTTAGTGTGACGTTTGGTAGAGTTAGATTGTAGTGTGGTAGAGTTGGCTTGTATTGTGGTAGAGTTAGGTTGTAGTGTGGTAGAGTTGGCTTTTTGTGTGGTATAGTTGGAATAGAGTTAGTTTGAGTCTGGTAGAGTTAGTCTGACGTTTGGTAGAGTTAGATTGTAGTGTAGTAGAGTTGAGTTTTGTGTAGTAAAATTTATTAACCTGTAATGGAGTTGGGGTTTTTAATGTTTATCGTTAGATATGGCAGACAAGAAGTACCTGAAGAAGGTTCTCACACACGGTCTAGCGGTGATGAAGAATCGAAGCATCAACCATTTCTGCAATCTTAAAAACATCAACAATATGATCAAGAGTATTGGTGAGGATGCCTACGTAGACATAAAGGAGAACACTTGCGTAGGCATTTTTCTGAAGCTAGCAGACTCCGACTACAACTTTACAGGGAGGCATATACAGTACCTGGTGATGAATCAACTAGTGATTAAGAAGAAGTACGAGATGTGGGTGATGTTTGGGTCTCGTCCTACAAGGTTTTCTCTGCACGAGTTTGCGGAAATAACATAGCTTAATTGCGGGTAACTTCGAGGAGGCTTCAAATGTGGCAGATGTTGCCTACACAGATCTTTGGGAAGATATTGGTTTAGGGGTTAGTGAAGGGCCCTAAATGGGTAGAGTTGAAAGACCTCTTGGGGAGATGTAGAGGGTGATCTTTCGAGAAGAAGAAGATGGTGGACTTGCTAGTGGTTTTTGAGTATATAGGAGTTTATGGTTGCCACACAAATAGTAGGCTCCCTTTTAGTGCAGCGAAGTTGGTTACAGATTTTGAGATGTTCGAGAGACATCCATGGGGAAGAGTGGCGTTTCTAGAACTAATCAACTCGATCAAAAATGCAGGTTTTAAAAAAGGCCAATAATTATTTGGGGGAGCAAAGAGAAGGTTTGTGCACGCATTTCTGATATGGGCATTTGAATTCATCCCCATACTAGATGAAATATTTGGGGAGAAAAGAGAAGGTGATGTCCCCCATTATACGATGGAAACTTATCAAAAAATAAACAATTGAACCCGAGGACTTGGTGAAGATGGAGCAAGGAAATGTAAATTGCTTTCATAGTAGAGTTGATTTGAGTGATTGATAGAGTTTATTTATGTATAGTAGAGTTCATTTACGCTACTAGTAGAGTTCATTTACATATAGTAGAGTTCAATTTCAAGTACAGTGGAGTTGATTTCAAGTATAGTAGAGTTCATTTGCGTGTAGTAGAGTTCATTTATGTGTAGTAGAGTTCATTTACGTTTAGTAGAGTTATTTTGATAGCTAAGTGGAGGTAATTTATGTGTGGTAGAGTTCATTTGTGTTTACTAAATTGCATCTTCTATTCTACCAGGTACGTCTTAAGCAGCTGACTACACAGCCTCTGGACATAATGCCTCTATGGCCAGATGATATTGCAGATCTCAAAGTGGACGCCATGCTTGGAGACATACTTGCCTCCGGTTTAGATGAATCCGCTTGGGACATAAGTAATAAGAGAAGGCAGATGCTTATGTTGAGGAGAGGATGAGAAAGCGTAATGCTAGTTCAAAAGAACAGGTGAAGAAAGGGAACGAGAAAAAAAAACAGAAGGATGACTCCAAGAAAGAAGAGAAGAAGAGAATTCAGATTAGGATTGATGACTCCACTACCATGCAGGATGTGGTGAGAGTCGTTAAAAAGAAACAACTTGCTTGACACTCTTAGAAATATGACCAGAACCTTCGTAGGGATGAGACACGATCAGAACGTGTTTGCTGAATGTGTATATCGTCTTGAGGAGAGTAGGCTGGATACCAAGGCAGAGACCACAATGCTTGATGAGTGCGTGATTAGGATGGAGCGTAACACCTCAGACAATACAGGCATGCTTGAGAGGATTCTTAGGCTAGAGGAGACCAAAGCGCAACTACAAGTTTATAGCCTAGAGAACAAGGCTGAGAATACGGATGAGGGTGGAGGTCAGACAACTCCATGACATCGAACTCCTGAACATGTGAATCGCGAAGATGACTTAGAATGCGATACAAACATTACTCTCAACTCCCCTAATAATAAGGAACTTAATCCGGTACGTAAGGCTCTATTTGAATGAGACATACTTTGATTGATTTATCATATGTATCAACAAACATTACATACACATTTGTACGAACATAAACATAAAGTTGTGGGTTGTTAACTTTGGTAGAGCTTATAAATGGTTTGGTCGAGTTATGTTTAACTCTACTAAACAATTATTGTGTTCAAAACATCTCTACCAAATTATAAAAATGAACTCTACAACTATTAGCAACTCTACCATCTGTTAAGCTAACATAATTGAGTTACTCTTCGCAGACACCTCTTTGGGAGCGGCCTTCCCTGGTGGACTCGGAGTCGGAGAAAACACCAAGTGCAGGTTCATGTGTTGTGCGTAATACAAAAACCAACAAATGTGGATGCTCACTTTGATGACACCCAAGTGTCCCAAGCCAGCACTAAACATACCATCCCACCAGACTCGTTATAAATAAATCTTATTGGTAAAGTTGATAGTTATGTTAAATAGAGTTGATATTTTTCATATTTTTTGTAGAATAAATGGGTTATCCAGAGTGAGGAGACATCCGACTCTGTCAGCCCGTTATCACGGTTTATTAGGAATCCAGAAGAACCGTCAAAAGAAGAACCACCTTACGATGTGGTAAAATGAAGCGAGGAATGTGAGAGCTTGGTGTCATAAACATGGTGGATACTGTATGGAAGACGTGTTACCAAAAGAGTCTCGGGCACGAGTACTCGCTAAGAACCATGTAGAGTTCATATTCAAGTATAGTAGAGTTCATTAACCATTTAGTAGAGTTAGGTTGTAGTGTGGTAAAGTTGGATTCCGTGTAGTAGAGTTAGTGTGCTGTTTGGTAGAGTTAAATTGTAGTGTGGTAGAGTTGGCTTGTTGTGTGGTAGATTTAGTCTGTCGTTTGGTAGAGCTAGATTGTAGTGTGGTATAGTTCATTTACATGTGTAGTAGATTTCATTTACATGGTTCTCATTTTTTGTAGGGCATATGGCGTGATGATTCCGAAGATGATCAAGTGTTTTTCACCCAAGGAGATGTGACAACACATTAGCACGGCTCAATATAAGATTGTACGTGTGACTAAGGGCGTACCACGTAATAAACGGTCAGGCGACTGTGGCGTATACATTATGAAGATGATCGAGTGTCTCGCCATCGGATGCAACTTCGATGGTCTTTTTGACGAGTACATCGGCTTCTCTCGGCTGAAATGCGCCACTGAATTCAGAGAAGAACTTCCTATAGTAGCGGAATTTTCTTCCACTGATCAAACATATGCACATGAGTGTGATAAGAACGTCCTCATCATAGCATCCCAAGACCTCCTGCTGGATTGGTAGATTTGTATAGTCTGTGTATAGTTTTAGAGTAGTATATATTTGTATAGTCTTAGAGTATATTATATATTTGTATAGTCGTACATGAATATATTAGTTATGGACAACTAATTTACTCTCCTATTTGAAACCATACGTGATCTAACTCAACAAGTCGACGACCATACTTGATCTAACTCAGAACTAACTTTACCACAGAAAGACGAAAAGTGACATAACTCTACCACAGAAGATAGAGTTCATTAACTATTTAGTATAGTTCATGTACAGTATGATAGAGTTCATTAACTGTTTATTAGAGTTCATTTACCATATGATATAGTTCACCCCCAGTCTGTGCCACTAACAAACAGTGGATGACAGACGTGGACACGATCTACATCCCTCATCTCATAATATTAACAACTTCTAGTGGATGTGGAAGTTAATAATGTTTAATATTGGACACCATCTCCAAGATTTACTCATTATAACGGTTAGACTATAAAGTAAAGGGAAACTGAAAAGTCCAATCGTTATAAAGAACCTTTCAATCGTTATAAAAAAACTTCTTTTAAACTCTCTATCTTCACATTTGCCAAAAACGTTCCATCTTCACCTTTCAATCTTTCAAAAGCTTTCAATCTTTCACAACCTTTCAATCTTTCAAAAACTACAAAGAAAGGTAATAGTTTGTATATCTTGATGCTTATTTGTATATCTTGATGCTTGTAAGCAACGTTTGTATATCTTGATGCTCATTTGTATATCTTGATCCTTATTTGTTTTCTTTTGGATAGATGAATTCACCAAAAAAAAGCAACGTTGTTCGCAAGGCACATATCATGGACTTACCGAACACTGATTTGACAAACATCATAGCTAGATGTGCAGCAGAAGAACTTGATGAGATTTATAGTATCAGACTCGTGTCGAAGGATTTTAAAGAGCGATGCGATGACAATGAAGTTCTCATGAATATAGATATATGTTATGTTCCATTCTATCCCTCTGTAAGAAGTAAGTCTCTTTTCAACAATTTTCATACTAGTTTATGTAATGCCGGTAATGTGGAAGCTACATACCGATGTGGTATGAGAGAGTTCTTTGTGAATGGAAATCGTTATGGTGGTTTAGAAATGCTGCTAAGAGCATCTAATGGTAACTGTGAAGAGGCCACACTGCTTTATGGAGTTCTGCTAGTCTGTTTAGGAGATAACAGAAGACATGAAGGTTATGAAGTCCTAAGACCTCTACTACAAGAAACAGTTGCCGATACATTGGAATACATAAACCACCTCCAGAACAGAATCTTTCATCACCCAGGCTTGCTCTGTTGGCGGGGAGAGCAGCAATTCCCAATTCTCGAACAAACATATTTCGAGAAGGATGTACTTGCATATGTGAATTCCTACAGATTCTCCATTTCTTTGAAGGATTCGATGGCGAAGACATTGGTCAACCTATGGACGATGCTTGTGAAATATGCATTTGGCATTGCGAATTCAAAAAGATATTTCCCAACCATTAGTGATTGTCTTTTTTATGTAATTCCCTTTCGTTTTTAGTTATTTTGAACAATTATTTTGAATGCTTGATTTCTTGAAACAATTATAAACTTTTTTAAAGTTTTGAATCAATATTAAGCAAATGACTGAGCCATACAAGAATTAACTCAACTGTAAACAAGTACAATACTCGACAATACAAGAATTAACTCTACCGTACTCGCTTATACCATACAAGAACTATCTCTACCCATCGAAAGACCATAAGTGTTCTAACTCCACCACATAATAAATAACTCTACTAAAGACAGTGTTAACTCTACCACATAATAACTAACTCTACTAAAGGCAATGTTAACTCTACAAAAAAGGAACTAACTCTGCTAAAGGCAGTTTTAACTCTACTACTAAGGAACTAACTCTACCACAAAAGGATTAACTCTACTAAATAATTCCGAATCTTCTACAAGAGTTAACTTTACTATTCAAATATGAATGCTTTCACGACATGTCCGGGCATTGTGAACAAGTTGCTTACATTTAGAACAAGCTGAAACTTTTCTTGGACGTTAATCAAGTTGTGAACACTCGAACTACCTCTTTATCCGCGATTTCTTCGGCTTCACTGGTTGTTGATGAACCTATGGTGGATTGCACAACTTACAACTCACATCCAACGGAATGGGAAGTGCATCATATCTAGGAAAGATACTACCACAGTATGCGCTGTACAGGAAGGTCGTGTGATAGCATGGATGGGTAAGTTCGATTGTCGACCTTCTCGGAGCCTCAGCAACAGCAATGGCATGCAGACAAGGAATTTTTTCGACGTCATACCGCTTGAAGGAACATGTCTTCTCAGTTAAATTGACTAAATGAGAAGATTCAGATCGCGTAACAACAGTCTGGTGTTCGTCTATGTCCAGCACATTGTGATGTCTAGCTTCATCGACCCTTGTCTGTCATTTAACAAATACGATGTTAACTCTACCACGAAGCGACTAACTTTACTAAAGGCAGTGTTAACTCTACAACAAAGGGACTAACTCTACTAAAGGTTGGGGTAAATCTACTATGAAGGGAATAACTCTACTAAGGGCAGTGTTAACTCTACTATGAAGTGACTAACTTTACTAAGGACAGTGTTAACCTACCACGAACATATAAACGGGAGTGCTAACTCTACCTTTAGGAGCTTCTCAACAGATGATGTTAGAACAGTAGACGTGAGAGTGACCTTCGTCTTCCTCTTTGCGAACCAACGTGTTAACATCGACTTAATTGCATCTATAAGCCGCATAATGGGAAAAGTTCTTGTCTCTGATAATGCATTGTTTATTGATTATGTAATGTTCGATGTAGTAAAATTGTATCTATTTCCGGGAAAGTAAACTCGACTCCACACCCGCACGTCAGCTTTTATCAAGTACGCATGAAGCTTTGGATCTAACGCCTGCATCTGAGCAAGTATAGCATTGGACTCATCGACCCTAAAAGCAGTGGCAGCTTTCTTGAACAACTTAAAGTGCTCGCCACCTCTAAATTTTGACAAAATGTTCTTACGTAGGTGGTAGGTGCAAATACCCCGAGAAGAAAGTGTATACACAATCTTTATGGCTTTAGCAATGGATTTGTATCTATCTGATATGATGGAAAGTTCTCTGTCATCAGGGATCACACGGTTGAGCTATCTAAAAAATCATTCCCAAGATTCGTCATTCTTGGTATCAACCACACCAAAAGTCATAGGAAATATGTTGAAGTTACCGTCTTGCATGGTAGCAGTTAGTAGAGTACCTTTATACTTCCCTAGCAAAAATGTACCATCGACACCAACAACCTTCCTCATGTAGGGAAAACCCCTAATACTTGCATCGAATGCGATGAATAGAAACTTAAACATGTCTTGCCCGTCTACTTCTAGCTTTATTAGGGTTCCGGGATTCGATCTTCTAATAGCAAACAAGTAAAACAGAAGTTCTTGGAATCTACTTTTCAAAATGCTGGTAATTAGGGCTCGTGCTTGGCTTATAGTACAGTGTGATTTCCAGTACTTCATCTGCATAAATTGTAGTCATGACGACGTGTCAACTCCACCACGAGGAATTTAACTCTACTACACGGAAAATGAACTCTACCAAACGTCAGACTTAAATGTCGTTATAAACGGACTAACTCTACTACATGGAATCCAACTCTACCACACTACAATCTAACTCTACCAAACGTCAAACTAACTATACTAGACTGAATCCAACTCTACCACACGGCAACCTAATTCTACCAAACGTCAGACTAACTCTACTACATAGAATCCAATTATACCACACTACAACCTAACTCTACCACACTACAAGCCAACTCTACCAAACGTCAGACTAACTCTACTACACAGAATCCAACTCTACCACACTACAATCTAACTCTACAAAGGTTATACCGACATTTAACTCAACTAGGAAGATTAACTCTACCATGACGTAAAATTAAGTTTGTACATTTAGACTGAATCGCTTGCTCATTGAATCAGCAACATGTCGAGGAAGAACAGATGGCCCAATTCCACCTACGAATTCCAAGTATAACCTTCCTAAAATTTCTGTAGACGCTTCTCGTGCACGACCTGATCTTTCAGTAACAGAACAACTATGTTCTCCTTTATACTTCCGGACAAAGAAACATCCACCGTCATCGATAGGTGAAGCTCAGACTGTCCACTGATATTTTGGTACCCAACATTTCACGTCCAACACTGAATTCGATGAAGTAACAACATTGAAGTCAAACCTCTGTAAGACAGAAAGAATCTTTAGCCTCATCATGAGTTCTTTTTTATGAGTATCGTTGCCCAACAACCAATGCGAGTGCTGACATTTCTATGTCCAAATACTCAGCATTCAAATTCAACCCGATTGCTTTCTCCAAGAGGTTTTTCTTCTCTTTTTCCTTCGATTTTCTACGAACACTGATATAATCTTCATCATCCAAGCTTGCGCTATCCATATCATCGCAACAGTCGAATCTGAATTCCACATCTTCGTCCTCAGCATGTTCAGTTTCATGTTTCACATGTTCCGGTATACGCTCATTCTTTGGTCCACCTTTACTAAACAATGACAGTTTGGTACACGAATGAGCAATTGTACTACACCAAGGGTCAACTCTATTATACGAGGCATCATTGTTCTCCAACTTACAATGAAATTTCTCGTCACTGTTTACTTTACCGTTACTACACTGACCTTTTTCAGGAAACTCGATGAAACACAAGATCTAGTGGAAATTTCGACATATAGACGCATTGATTCTTTACAAAATTGTGAAACAAACACTTGCAATTGTTTATCGTTACTTACAATTACAGGGGGAGTATCTTCTGGTAGTGAATGAATGACTACATTTGGCATGTAGCTTAGTTTTACCTCATGACAATGTTCATCCAAACCAAAATTGGCATAAACCATCTCTAGAAATTCATCGAGCCTTAAATCTTTGAAAATGCCTATGATCCGACACCCGTAGGACTGGTTCACCGAAAAAATCCATCGAGTTTCATTAAAACTCCAAATCCCACAAACCAAAATGATATGATCCATAGATCCAAACATAAATAGAAAAAGTAAAGGAGCTTGGAAGAAGTAAATGTGCTTTAAGAAAGCTACAATGGCGTCACTTATGGAGGAATCAGTTGGGTGATGAGTTAATAACTGAGGGGTACATTCGTAATTTAAACTCTACTACGGAAGTAGGCTAGGTTTTCAAAATGCACTCTATTAGTGTGGTATAGTTGATTAGAGCGCAAACATCAACTCTATTACGCTAGAAATATAACTCTACTAAGCACACTTCAACTCTACTACGCTGGAAATTTAACTCTACTATACACGATTTTTCATTCATGTCAACTCTACTAAACATACTTTAACTCTACTACGCTGAAACTCTAACTCTACCATACTGCACTCTGTTAGTGTGGTAGAGTTGATCGCTTCATTAATGCCATTTTCGTAATTACCTTTTTTCTTCATTAGAAAATGGTAAAATAATATATATAATATTAAAAAAATTATTGTACCAATTTACAAACATTTACTATATTTCAATAATTAACATTTAATTTCGCTTTAATATAGCAAATTAGCCGAGAAGAAAAATTATGATAATCAAAGCATCATTTCGTTTACGCGTGAACACATAAGGGCAAACGAGTAATGTGAAATGCCATCACTGTCATGATAAATGGCATAACCCTGGAGAAAAGAAGTTAATGACATTTTGTTTGGAGTATTAAAAACTCATTTAGGGTGTTGTGGCCAATTTTCCCTATTATAAATAGGACTGATTGATAAATAAACATTGTATTAATGGTTTATTCGATTCCGGAACAACAGTTTCTTAGACTTTTCAGTAGTTGCATTTTTTCTCCAGTTGGTCAAAGAGAAAAGATTTATGAGAAGATGGTTATAGAATATGTAATACACACATTCTAAAAACTAATGGAGAATTATTTTTGCAAACATTTGAAAAATGAAAAATGGATCTCTTAACGTGGACACAACTCCAGCCCCAAAATGTAATAAAGTGCATATACGTTTGCCTTGAAATAGAACATTTATGCATTCACAAGTTTTAAAGATGTGATAAAAAAAAATTAGGGTTGAACGGTTAACTAACTTTTTGCTTTTCTTATATATTACTTGAAATAGTTTTATAATCTATATTGGGATTACAGAATTTACATAGACAAAATCTAATAGATTAAACCTATACTATGTGCAAGAATATTTGTCTTGCAATTTGAAATATGAAAAATCAGATTTGAGAAAGAGAAAACAAAAACTTCACTCCCCAAAACTATGTACATTGGTTTAAAATTTCAAAACCCTCCACATTATGTTATTTTTTCCAAATCACTTTCTTTCTCTTCCATCTCAAAATTCAACACCCATATATTTTTCTTCCCTACAATGGTTTTGTTTAAAAAAATTCAATACCATACCCCACATTAGTTCTATTTTATATTTCTATTTATTATATTTTTGGTTTTATTTTTATATGTATAAAATATATATTATAAATAATAAAAATGGTAAATAGAAAGAGTCATTTTAAAACAAAGAAAATATTAAAACTTAACATACAAAAACGATACAATTAATAAAACACACATAATTTAGTAAACACATAATCCAACTAATAAAACACACATAATTTTATAAGTAAACAATAAAACACACATAATTAAATAAGCAAACAATAAAACATTTAAATAAGCAAACAATAAAACACACATAATTAAATAAGCAAACAATAAAACAACAAAAATTTTAAATAAGCAAACAACAAAACACAAATAATTTAAATAAGCAAACAATAAACACACAAACTTAAAAAGCTCATTAACCATGGAACATTCCGAATTTATCCTATATGTATTTAACCATATCAGTTTGCAATTCATGATGTACATTTGAATCACGCAACTCGAATCTCATACACACATAATTTGCAAATGCAGGTAGCACCTCGGTCGAGAATGGTTACAATGTACTTGAGCCCACTTGCCTCAGGTTAATCATTCTCGTTCTAATATTGAACATATGTATCTCGTTCATCCTCAAGAATCATATTATGCAATATGATACATGCTCTCATTATGATAGCTAAATCCGCTATATCCCACATGCTAACTGGTTCACTCATGATTTTAAACCGAGCTTGTAACACTCCAAATGCACGTTCAATGTCCTCCCGACATCCCTCTTGATGTTGTGCAAACATCTTGTCTTGTTCACTTTGAGGAAGCCTAATCAATTTGACAAAAGCTGGATAAGAAGGATATATATAATATCAACTAAATAGTATAACATATTATATGGACGGTTGTTCACAAGAAAGTTCACTCTTGGAGGCTTTCCTTGTTCAACATCATCGAATAATGGTGAACAGTCTAAAATGTTGATATCGTTTAATGTGCCTCGACATCCAAAAAATGCATGCCAGATCCATAGATCATGAGATGCAACTGCCTCAAGAATAATAACAGTTGTGGTTCCCTTATCTCCCCAAGTAAACTGACCTTCCCATGCCGTAAGACATTTCTTCTATTCCCAATGCATACAATCAATACTCCCAATCATCCCTAGGAACCCCCACTTCTCCAAAGGCATGCTCTTTTTCCGTTAGCTTCAAATACATTTCCATTTTCTTGATTTTGTTTGCTTCTTCTTTAATTTTTTTTGTCTCTTCTAGGTCCAAGGACATTTTTTTCAAGTGTCCATCTCTTCTTTCTTGATTTGTTCAAAAGAGTTCCACTCTACGTTGACCGCTTCCAAAGTTGTGGTCTTGCCTTTCTTTCTACCTTTCTTTTTACCTTTCTTTTTAGATGCATCTCTCCCCATTGGACGAACACTAGATACCGCAGCGTTAGCATCACTTGCATCACTGTCACGAGATATCTTAGATCCACTGCTTGTTGATTCAATGTTTCCTCCTACTTTACTACCATAACGTGGTTGATCACAAATAGCATGTCATTCTTTCACTAATTTGAAATTTTTATCACCACCACTTGAGTATATTTCTTGCGCTTTTTCGAATAAATCATTCTCTAACCACCCGCTTTATTGCATATGCTTAGCATTATCGTAAGCTGCAATCCATTTTCCCAAGATTTTGTTGATGTAGTTGTAATGGTTTATGCAAAAGTTGCCATCACGCGGAGGGTCAAATGAGCAGTGCTCATTACAGTAGTCAACAATTTTACCCCAGTATGAATTCACCTTTTTGATTTCTGCCAACGATGTTGTATGTTCCATATTTAATCCACCCACTCAATAGCACCAAATTTTCCTTAGTGGTCCATTTGACGGATTTCTGGCGAGCTTGAGTTTAATCTTTTGCATTTGAGGAGTTTTCATGAACATCGGTCATACCACCAAGAGCCATTTGTGTAGAAAATTTGGGAAAATCAATTGGTCCAACATTTGAAACAATTTCATTACCTGTTGAAGTAGAAGAAATATGGGTTGTTTGAATGGATATGGCATCATAGATCCATAATATGGATGAGAATTTGGAACAGTGGTATAACATAAAAAGGTTTGGTGGAAAACCATAGTTTGGTACGTTTTGGGGTTGATTGGAAGATTTATTTGGAAGCTGATAATTGGTAGGGCTTTGGTAGTTAAAAGGATAATTAGATGAATTTTGAGAGGGGTTATTGTTTAGATGCATAGAATATTTTGTTGTTTGGTGAGATTTCTGGTAGTGGTATATTAAAATGAGTTCCTAATTATAGAAAATTTTGAGTGCTTGAGTGAATGAGTTGTTCAGGGGTTGAGTTAATGAGACTGGTTGAATTAATGAGATTAGTTGAGTGAATGACATTTATTAAAACAAAACACACATACATTATTATCTGGACAAAACAAAGACGATTATTAAATAGGTTCGTCTCATATTTTCGTAAAAATAGGTAAATAACATATATATAATATAAATATATAATATTTGTTTTTGTGTCTAATTGAGTAAAACTAGTTTTAAATTATAGAGAATGAAAAATTATGAATTTTGGTATAAATTTTATAAAATTATAGTAAATATTTTACAAGATATTTATTCTCAGATGATTAAGGTGAATTTTTTTTTTGTAATTTTAATAACGAAACATAAATTGACACGTGTTTTCTCTATTTGTTATTAAAAATTAATAAAAACACCAACCAATAACAGCTCGTCATGTGTCATGTTTGGGCAAAATTCATGATATGAATTTTTTGTTCAACATGTTGAATCCACGTTCTCAAAAATTAGACCATTGCACCACCTCTTTTTTTCTCAACTGTTGATTTTTTTTATTTAATAACCAATTTCTCATCCGTTGTAAGTAGTGGAATAGAAAAATGATTGTTGGGAGATAAAAAAAGGAAGTAAGAAAGAACGGTGATTGTTGGACCTATGATATTCAGATGAGCTCATTAATCGTTTTTAGCCCTCATTATTTTCTAGTTTTTTAGTCAAGAATCATGATATTTTTAGTTATTAGGCTTACAAAATGTTTGTTGGTGGGTCTAGATTTGAACTCTCATGAAATTATCTTATTTTCCACCTTAATGGAGAGTTCCGTACATGAATTTTTCTTCTATGAAAGAATCATTTCCCCTCAATTTTCTCCAAATTGGAGAGAACTGTTTACCATACTTATCAATTATGAAATTGGTATATCAAATTTAGACATACAAAGAGTGTTGATTTGAACTAGACCATCCTTGGAGATCATTGAAAACGGTTAATGTTGAATTGGAAACCAAGCGCTCCTAGCTCTTGTAAATCTGGTGATATAAAAGTTCAGCTAATTGTTTTGATATCAGCAATTTGATTTTACTTCACTTTTGATGGAAGATAAAAAAAAAGTAAGACTTGAGCATGTGACAGCCGAAAAAAACTGAAAATGTAACCTATAAAAATATCTTATATTATTTAAAACCTGAAAATGTCATTTTTACTCTTACACTACAAAAATTAGAGTAGGAAAAGCATTTAACTTGACGTAAATACTTCAATAATTTTACTTATATTGATTTTAGATTTAAATTGTAAACTTTTGTAAACCAAATTAGTCTTTTTGTAGTCAAGCGATATAGGGATCCTTTGTGAATAAAAAAGCTAATCTATTCTAGTCAAATGCATAGTTTTAGGCTTTGATAAAAAAAATTATTCAGCATAATGTTCTTGCATGAGTCAATTATATTTAAAGAATTTGAAATAGATAAATATGATTGATTCTTACAAAAATATTATGCTCAACAAAAAAACATTACAAGTTGAATGTCTTTTTCTACCATTTTTGTTGGGGTTGAAATGACATTGTCCTGTTTAATACTGTTTGACAAACCAAATGACACGAAAAAAGTCTACAGAAGTGGATATTGTTACCTCCAAAGCCTATGGAGATAAATCTCTAAAACACCTAATTATGTTTGTCGTAATCACTTCTTCCATAACTCAACTATGAGACTTATGGAAATAAATCCAAATTGCTGATTACTAAATTTTCATCACTAAAAATGAATCTCTTTCGCAAATTGGCCAACTTGAGAGAAATTTATCAAACCCTCTAGCTAAATAAAGTTCATATAATGATGGTGATGAAAAAGGTATACACAGTGCGGTTTACAGATTCGATTAATTTCAAAATAAAATATAAAAACAACAAAAGTTAAGTGCGATAAAAATTTTGTTTGTTACTAACTTTGATGTATATTAACTTTGCTTGTGTTTAAGAATTAGAAATAAAATTCACATGGATACAAAATTTTGAAAAATTACGTGCAATGCGTTTATATAGCCGGCTAATTCTCTAAATAGACATTATTTTCAGAATCTCTGAAGAATATGTAGTGAATGCTATTTTATTCAATGGAGACAGGCAAATGACTTCATAATCCATGAAAGCATCTCGAACTCAGCATATAACGGCGATAAAGGTTTATTTCTTTTTTTTTTTTCTATAAATAATCACTAGATCGACAAAATTTGATTCATAATTTAAATTTTTCAACGGGAACACAATAAGATTTGAACTTACTATTTCGTGCTTACCTAAATCAGAGACAAACCAATTAAGCATGTTTCATGACAAAAGTTTATTCATTTATATGGTACTAGTTGAAACCCACCATCTGTGCAAGATTTAGATAATAAACATTCACTTTATGAAAGAAATTGAGTTTAACGGTATGTAAAATAAGAGAAAACTTGTATAATTTGATTGAAATTTTGGACTATATATTTAAAATTATAACTTTTTTATCAAATATTAATTTTTTTATAATGTAATTTTTTGTAATATTAAATTAAGTGATTCTAAAAGGTATTTTCTTATATTTATAAGTGTTTTATACGTAGGCTAATGAATAAAATTTTGGGTAAGTTATTTGTGTATGATGATTAATTATGTAACATGTTTGTATAACCAAAATATAATTTTATATGACCTTAATTAAATGGAAAAATTATGTAATTTATGACTATAATTATAATTTTACACATTAATATCAAATCCTTTTAGTAAAACAGTAAAAATGTGTGGATTATAATTTTTTAAAAAAAATTCACAAATGAAACAAGACTAACACATAGTATATAACAATATTATATGACTAAAATGTAATATTATATGACTAAAATTTAATAATGGAATAGGTATATAATTAATTAAATTTGAGAATCATACTAGGTAAGTGTTTGTGTTTGATAAGACTATTAATTCTTCGTAGGTACAGAAGTTGAACATCTCCGTGGAGATTGAACACACCGTTTTAGTTACTTTGACAAAGGATGTGAGGCCGGTGAAGCGGATTGATATCTTTGTATGACACAGTTTGAAGTTGAGATTACTTAAGATGATGTTAAACTCACTAATGGAGTAAATGCTCATTCATTCAAAAGATTTTTGAATAGATGTAGGCAGTGAACAAGAATAAATTCTTGTCTGGCCATAGACTGCAAGTATTGGAGATAATATTAAGCAATTCATGTCATATTTGAGTAGTTCATTTAACTTTATTCTTTGAAGTGATTATACCTTGTCATCAAGGACCAACACGACGAGCCCCATGAGCTCTCCACCTTTTTGACATTACGTGCTTTAGCCCTGGGCATTCAGGTATTCGGGTCGGGTCTGGATAATACCCGGTCGGGGCTAGGTAATACCTGATCGGGTCCGGGTCTTTTGGGTTTTCAATTTCGATACCCATATAAGAACCGAAACTAAATCGGTTCGGTACTGGTTCGGATCTTACCGGTTCTAGGTCGGTTCGGGTCCTCAATTTATATACCCAATGAAGAACCGTAATTGTCTCGATTCCGCTTCGGTTCTGGTTCGGGTCCACTAATTGTGGAAAATTCGATGTGTACTATTCGGATATTTTCGGGTACCCGAAAATAAAATGTACCCGCAAACAAAAAATACCCTAAAACAAGAAGTATCCGAATATTAAAAACTAGAACAATATCTAAATGTATTACACAATCCAATTGTTTCAAAGACATGTTCTCAGATACAAAGAACATCAAAGTACTACAAAGATACAAAGAGACAGAACATCAAAGAACTACAAAGATCTTCAATTCGAACCATACTTTAAATTCATCCCCCCTAAAACATATCATAAATATCAAGTCAATATGTTGATCATATTGCAACAGAAACATACAAGATCATTTTATAGCAATCAAGTATTCATACCTCATCATTCTTCATAAACCTCATTCTACTGCTCCTAAGTCTTTGTACTCTACAATATAAGAAAACATAATGAAGTTAATATAAGAAAAGAGATTGAAGTTAATACGAAATTAAAAAACAAAACAAAACTAAGAGCTCATTTTCCATTTCCTACCCCTCATGAGCTCATCTTGCATCTCAACATCTGAAAGCATTTCTTGTATTGTCATAACAACTTTGCCATTGCCATTCACTTCACATTTCAACCATTGTTGAACATACATCAACACTTCAATCGAATGATATGCTAAGCAACTCCTTGATGGCTCTAAAACCCTTCCAATAGTGCTTAATGCTGATTCAGATGCTACTGATGAGATTTTCATTGCAAGTACATCCTTTGCAATCGTAGAAAGAATTGGAAACTTTATTGAATTCTATTTCCACCAAGACAACAAATCATAATTTGCTCCAACTATAAGATTAGGATTCTCTACCTTTTCTTTTAGATATATTTCTAATTTTGTACTCTCTTCTTGCAATCCTATCTTAGTCACAAGTTCTATATAGAGAGAATCCATTATCTCATACCCGAGATCATTATACACGAAGCCCTAGCATCATCAGTAAAACCATTAGTTTTTGTTTGGTAAGTCATACCTGATATTGCTTGCATGAGTTAAGATGTTTCTTCATATTTCATGTCTCGTATGAGGTTGGACAAGTCAGCACCCTTGCACAGTGGTTGCATGTAGCTTTATCGTAATTGTCCTTTAATCTGGTGAAGTTATACCATACAGAACTTCTCGGTTTTTTTTCCTTTTGTTGTCATCACCACATAATGCTGCAGTCTCTTTCCGTTTATTACCAAAGTTAGGAGTATTAGCAGCATCTTCAGTTGTAGACGATGGTTGATGATCTGAAGATGCCATCTGCACAAACAACAACAACAAATAGCAGAATGTCAAAAACACAACTAATTTTAAGATTGTTTGTCAAAAACACAAACATAAATCTGAAACCTGAAAATAACAAAAGAACAAAAGAGTATTACAACACACGATTTCTACACACCATTTGTATCAAACAACACATGATCCTCTACCCTGCAATTCTAAATTCTAAATGGACTAGAGTCTATCAAAATACAGTATACTAAACATTCCAAGCAAAGGTTGTGCCCACATGGTGTCTGAAAAAGAAACATACACAATATCTATCATCCCTTCTTAACACTTGAAACTGTTCCCACTCCTATTATGTACAATTCACTATATTACATACTCCAAAAAGTCAAAATTTTATGGAACACCAGCTTTTCCAAACTCGATATAAAGAAACATCTCATAAAGGGCTTACTAAATAGTAAACACCAAAACAGAGTAGACTAACCATCAACAAAATGTACACAAACCACTTTTAACAATTTTCAACGATACATTATGTTTGTCACCATAACACCTCTCAACTAAATCATTCAACCAAAAGAAAGGAAAACAACATGATAAGTTAACCAAGTATTGTCACCTTAGCAGTTTTGTTATCAATAAATGTAAGTAAACATTAACCTATTAACACACTTTGTCGCAAATGGTAAGCACATTTAAAGCCTCTGCCTTTGTATAACAGCAAGATAAAAAAAGGAAACTACAAAATCTAAACCATCCAAAGACTACAGAGAGTAAAGTAAGTAAAGAACAATTGGATATATTGGTTAACAAACAACATAGAGAGGATGAGGCAATTCCCACAACCAAACAACATAAAGATTTGCTTGTACAAATACACATCTAACTAAACAGTAAAAGAGAGAAAAACCATCACACGAGTCAGAGGATGTTCAAATCAAAAAGCCCTAAAAAATTTAAAATCGAAAACCCTGAAACTATATCGAATCAATTAAAATAAAAATTATATATGATTTTGGTGAAATCTTTACATTTCCTTAGACAAAACTATATGAACTGTTATATTATACATCTCAAATCAAAAAGCCCTATAAAAATCCAAAATTGAAAACCTTAAATTTAAATCGGATCAATTAAAAGCAAAATTATATATGATTTTGGGGAATTTTTACCAATTTCTTTGATAAAACTACATAAACAACTGAATCCTACATCTAAAATCAAAAAGCTCTAAAAAAAATCTAAAATCGAAAACCCTAGAATATTTGATTGCGATTTCGTCTGACTAAATAAAGAAGCATGAAGAATATAAAGGTAAATGAAGACTACAACTGAAGAATTAGTCGAGAATGTCAGCCCGAAAACAAAACAGATTGAAATCGTGAGAAAATTACATGGGATCTTGCTTTCGAAAACGCCGATGAAGGAGACAATAACGGCGGAGGAGAGCCACAATGCCATAGTGAACGCCGTAATTCCAGTTTGTAGTTACAAAGATTAATCAAGAAAAAAGAAGGTGAAGTGAAAAGAGAAGAGAAGAGAAAATAAGAGAAGAGAATAGAAGAAAAGACGGTAAAACGCATGCGCAAGAGAGAGGTGGTGAAGTGAAGCACGCACGCGTGAAGATGAGTGGTGGGGGTACATACCGGTGACAGGTGTTAAGTTCGGGTATCTGAACGGGTATCGGGTATTACCCGATCTGAACCGATACTCGTGGGTACACAACATGAAGACTCGATAGTTACTTTTATGATTGACCAAAAAGTACCCGGATCTGAATTTTTGGTTCGGTTCCCATTCAGGTATTCAGGTCCAGGTAATTTTCCCAGGGCTAACGTGCTTCCCAAAAACACAAAATTCTTGCAATAACATGTTGAGAATTTCGATCAGCTTTCAATTCCAAGAAAAAGAGGTGGGAAGATTTTATCTTGTTTCATTTGGTGGTAATTTGAGAGAGTTATATTGTAGTGAATGATTACGATCATTTGAAATTATCAAATGATCTATTTATAAGTGAAGAGGAGTGTGATGTTACATTTGTTGGAGTTAAGACCATGTAGTAGGGGAGTTAAAGCAATGTAGTGGAGGGTTAAAGATAATGTAGTTGAGAGTTAAGATTAGCAATTTATGAGTTTATTCAATATGTGTGAATATGTTCTCTTGATTAGATATATGAAGAGACAAAAATGTAGAACAAAATAATTTGTAAGAGTAATTATATTATTAAAATATTGATTTTAATGTATGTAGTACTATTGAATATTTTGTGTTATTTTTTATTTATGGCTATAAATTAAAGATGGTACTAAAAATGATTTGTTTTTTCAATTTAAATGTATATAGATTTTGTAATTGTGGTTTTCAATTAGAGTTGATGAAAGATGGTAATTTAAACGATTTTATATATATATATATATTGTATTATGGATTTTGATATATCTTGATGTTAACAACATAAAAATTAGAGAGGATGATTTTTTCATGTAATTGGAGTCATACAAAATTGTAATTTAGTAATATAATATTGTTTTGTAATATGTTTTTATATGTATATTTTGTATTTGAAGAATATAGATTGAATGAAAAATTTGTGTTATTTTGTATTTATGGTTCTAAACTAAATGTGGTAACTAAAATGATACATATTTTATAATATGTTTTTAGTTATGGTTTAGAAGTGGGATTTGCTATGAATCGGACGAATGTGATGAAGATGATGTCTTCTCCACAAAAATCGTTTGCTTTCCAATTTTATTAGGAAGATTTTTCCAGGTTGAAGTATTTTTTTCCATGCATTTTCTCTTCATATAATCCTTAGATCTCTAAACAATAAAGTTGATATTCTCGTTCATTCTATTAGAGAGTCATCTAATGAATTAGTATTGTAATTTTCTATATCTTTGGGTGTAGAATGTATCTATTAATATATTTCTTGTGTATGTATGAAAAAATTATGGTTTAAAATGAAGAGGTTTTAAAAGAGGATCGATGATGTGGATGATAATGTGACACTCAAAAAAAAAAGCAACATTTTACTTTATATATATATATATTAATATATTTTTGAGACAAACGTTATTATATATATATATTTTTTTATAGAACCTTAACAAGAAAATGTTGTATAAAAATTTATGATATCCTTTAATCTCCTCGAAAGAGAAATTTTTTGGAAAAGCTTTTGTAAAATTATATGAAAAAGGCGAGGTATAATTACAAGTACTTGGGATATTACCGCATAGAATATAAGTAAGCGACTACCAAATTGCTTTCCTCACCCATTAGACGTCTCGCTCATGAACATTTACGTCAACTTGGCCAAAAAGAAAATTACTTTCTAATAATGCTTAGCAAAAAATATAATAAGTTATTTATTTTACAATTAAATCAATAAAAAATTGACTATACTATGCAAAATTACATGTTTATGACTAACCTAATTCTAGTAGAAAAGTGTATGAAAATGGACATTAATCATTTGGTCAAACTCACTTCCTCAAACAAAATATAATAATTATAAACATTATTTCAGAAAAGTGTATGATAGTTTAAATTGAGATAATGTAACGTCCCAATCGCTATTTTTAATGGTCTTACGGCTTATTCTGACATGTGGGTCTATCTTTACCCGATGGTCGGTTCAATACATACATTAAAGTTTAAAGATATGTTTACCAACTTTATAAATCACCACATGATATTTTCTAATATTTTCTAATATTTTGTTCTCATTCACACGGTTTCAATAATCACTTTTTGGAAAGTCATTTATTCTAAAATTGCTTCATCTAACTGCATGTTTAACTGCAAAATTCTCTCATCATGCTGGAACGAAAACATAAGTCAATTTTGGTATGTATGTATCCAAATAAATTATTTTAAATATCTCCGCATGCACTTCAAAATTTTCTGAAACATGGTATACAGAATACCAAATTATACCTCGGGGAAGTTGTAATCTTACGGCAAGTAACACCCAGTTTCTTGTCCAAGATTTTCCACAGATTTTTACAATTTCTCACCTGGAAATAACATAGAAAATATATATACACACACATAGATTCATATATATATATGTGATATTGTGTAGAAGGTTAATTTAGAAAAGAATCTAACCATTGCGAAAGAAGGTTGACATGGAAGACGAAAAGGGACTAAACTTGAGCAGAGAAGCTTCGAATCAGAAGGATTTGCGTTTGTACAAAAGACCGTTTTAAACCTAGGATGAGGAATAGGTGTGGAAGCGAAGCATAGTTACGGCTACGAGAAAGTGAGCCACGCGTCGCTAAGCAAGGCCAAGGGCGTGCGCTTGTAGTACACGTGGCGATTGACGGTCCTATCATCTGGTGAATCACACTAGCTAAGGGTGACGGTGACTGAGAATCTGCTCAAATGATGAAGCTTGAGCAGAGAAGCTCGATGAGGGGTTTTTGGACAGGATTCTTAAATTTAAAATAATTAAAATAATATTGTTTTTAAGAAATTTAAGAGAAGAAAGAGTTCTTAACCAGAGTTTTAAAAAATGAATTTTTGCCATGTATCAATTTTATATTGGCCACTACATTTTAAAATTTAAATAAAAAATAAATTAAAATAAAATAATAATAATATTTTAATTTTAAAAAACTTAACCTAACCATCTCCTTGTTGGAGATGCTCTTAGAAACTAAAAGCTCAAAAAATCGATATTACAATTAACGGTTAAGATTTTGCGATAAATGACTAAACCGATTTGCTTATGGTTTGTCCACAATTTCGATTTAAGTGTTTTTTAAACCCCCTTCAATCAGGGGCTTTTGGAGTGGTTCTTTTTTTTTTGTCAACAGCAAACGGCAAATTATATTGGGCCACAACTGGCCGTCCCAATAGCCAAATTCCTACATAATGTAGGCAGGGAAACTCGATCTCTGGTTGTGTAAATGAGCGGTTTTATGTGGACTTACCATGCCACTAGGCTAAGAGCCATTGGAGTGGTTCTTAAATTTAAAATATTATAAAATAATTAAAATAATATTATTTTTAATAAACTTAAGAGAGAGAAATTCTTCAATAAGAGTTTTAAGATATTAGTTTTTGCCACGTGTCAATTTTATATTGGACATTATACTTAAAATAAAAAAAAATAATTTTTTAATAATAATATTATTTGTCAGTACAAACAAATATATGGTACAGAAAGAAATGAGAAAAATGTTTTAAAAGGCCTCTTATTTTAAAAATACGATAAACTAATCATAGAATTTTAAAATACCATTTTAACCATAATTTTTTTATTGATTATATTATTATAAATCCAATGTTAAATATGTCATTATATAATTAACATTGCTAACACTATCCATATTCCATAAAAAATATATTTTCTAAAATACAAAAAGTTAATCCCAAACTTTTAAAATATCAATTTTATTAAAACAAATTAATATTATGATTTTGAAAAGTGATCAATTAAGTAATTTTTGTATGGATAGTTTCAAACTTTGATATTGATAATAATTTAATATGAACATTTGATGCAAATGATTAAATTCGTTAAAACAACAAAGATAAAAAAGTATGTTCCATTGATCATTTGCAGTCATTAACGATGAATTATCAGAATAAATCATTTGCATCAAATGTTCATACCAAATTATTCTAAAAATTAGAGTTCAAAATTATCAAATGATTAATTAGTATGAATAATTTAGGCGAAGAGGAGAACTTTTTGACCATCCATGTAATCTTCTTATCATATTATTTTTCATTGATCTTGATTCAAAATTCTAAACTTACTAAGCAAATAAACTAGCATAATATGAGGAAAAAAAATCAGCTAACATAATGTGAAGTAAATAAAATTCATAAAGGCTATACTACTGAACTCAATCACTTGCTGTCGTAAGTGAAAATATTGATAGTTTAGATAATAAAGTCCTTAAGAAGTGTTTTTAGTGAACTCCTTTTATTATTCTTGTTGTTTAACGAATTTAATCATTTGCATCAAATATTCATACCAAATTATTCTCAGGGTTAGAGTTTGAAATTATCCACACAAAAAGTACATAATCGATATTTTTTAAGATTATTATGTCAATCCGTTTTGAATTCATTTGAACAAAAGTTTGTTATGATTGCGATATGAAATCGAAGGGAATGATTAGTTTAAAAATAATCGTTAACGACGATCTTATAGTAGCATGATCAATGAAAAGATTGTAATTAAATTGACATTTTAAAAGTTTAGTATTAACTAGGTGAGTGTCTGCGCTACACGGCAGGATCCTTTTTTAAGTTATGTTATTTTGTTGCAAATTTTTTTAATTTTGGAAGAACTATGAGAGTTTTATTAAGAAAAGAGCAACAAATGTTTTAAATATTGATGAACATTATTTTGGCAAAAAAAAGTTTGTTCAAGTGGTTAAACTTGTTCTTCTCGGTTCCTTTCTATAAAATATAGAACCACTAAAATTACAACAGTGAAGTCTTCCGTACATTAATATGGGTATTTATTGTATATGAAATTACATGTGGCATGATAGTGAAGATTGTTAAAAATCTCTTTGTATACAACATTTTTAATGGCTGATATGTTTTCTTTTTGTGTGGTGGCACTCCAAATTCGTAGTCCTTCTTTTGATGTGACGCGAGATAAAGCAACATAGACTTGACCATGACTAAATACATGCTTGGGTAGATAGATACCCACATTTTGTAAAATTTGGCCTTGACTTTTGTTTATTGTCATTGCATAACAAACTGGAACAGGGAATTGTCATCTTCGCATTTTATATGGACAATTTGTATATGTTGTTGTCATGATGATCCTTGGTATAAGCACTTTTTTCTTGACATTGGTGCCGATTAGTACCTCTTCTTTAAGTACTTTTTCACCTAAATGAGTAACAAGCAGTCTAGTCTCGTTGCATAAACCTTGCTTTTGGTTTATGTTTCTTAACAATATGATTGGGGCATACTGCTTCAAAGGTAGGTGATGATTTGGTAATCCCGAACACTTGAGTGCATTTAGGTATTATGTAGTGTATACAAGATTAAATCCATCAAGGTCATCATCATCGGCGATACTGTCAACACTAAGATACTCTTTCATGTCACCTCTAACTTTTGCTATGAAGAATCATTTAACTTATCAACAATTTCATTCCTTGGTGTTAAGATGGCACGAACTCGCATATATGCATGGTTTTGGAAAGAGTTTTCGAGATTTGGGAATGTTGTTTTCTGCATTTCTCTCATTGAGTTTTCTCCTTTTTCCAAGACTAATGTGTCTTCGATCTCTATGTAGTAATTTTCTAGAGATGCTTTGTTCAAAATATTGACACTTTTAGCCTCGCTATT
>JAKUCM010004869.1:0-23113 GCA_023374145.1 Lepidium sativum
GAGAGAGAGAGAAATGTCAAAATACTTTAGGTTGCTAATACGAGCTCGTATGATTTGAATGCTAAGGCTTTGACAAGAGGCTTGACTATAAAGAACAGATTGGAGAAGCAAGAGAGATAAAAACACATGTATCGATCTTCAGTCCTAAATAATTTATATAAGATTTCAAATTTATTGAATGGCTTTTTTTTTTTCTTTTTTGTCACCAAACTTCTTTCACTAATCACTATTAACGATAGTAAAACAGACCACAAACATACACGATAAGATGCATAAATTTAAATTCATTTGGGTGAAGAAATCTCACATAATCTGAAATAAGAGTGAACTAATCCGAGTTCTGTTGCCTCTAAAGACAGTTGAACAAGAAAGGAGGCTCTTTGAAGATTAAATTTGGAGCTTTGATAAACCGTCTTTGATGAATAAAGAAACGATTCTATCGTGAGATAGAGATTGGTGTGAATATTAGTCTTAAAAAAGTGAGGCCTCTGTCTAATTTGAATCTAAAGCGCATGAACCAAATGTTGTCCCCAAGAGTAAATCCCAATAGCTTAGTTAGAAAAAATGTTTCAGAATACTAATGAAAATAAAGGTCTAAGAATCCAGTCTATTAGGTGAGATCCATGCCACAATGGAAATCTTAATGGAGTTGCAGCCGCTGACACCATGCAAGGAAGAACGACGAAGCATCACCGAAAAGTACTTGTCGTGAGATACATATGTTTACTGGGACGACAATGGAAGAGATGGAGCGGTAGATCTATCCCTACTTTCACCAGCGGCGAAGGTATATGGAGTAGAAACGTTGGTAGGTAAAGTGTAACAAAGTAGATCTCGATAGTTAAAGACAGTTAGAAAGGTATGTGACATCTTCTCCAGAGACAAACCTCGGTGAAACCAAGAAAATCTGAGGAGATGATGTCCACTTTCCGTGACTGAGAGACCAGAGTGGTGGTGATGACGACGAAGATGTTTCTGTCCTCGGAGAGAGAGAGAGAGAGGAGAGACGAAAGAGCAAGTAAAATAAGTGTGAAAGCATAGCAGGGTCTCCTAACTCTGGCGTAAATCGCCTCTTTTGGTATCGTCGGCGTTGATGAGAGGAGATGGTGATGATATTTCGAAAATCGGGCCTGAAAACGTTTTAACTATGACCACATGACAGTTTAGCCTAAAGAAAGCCTCATGACAGTTTCGTGTATATATAATTTTTTTGTTCAATAACTTCAATCTTTTGGTCTTAGCTTATTATATTCCGGTTAGTAGTACAGTTCGCCCTAACGGTTTAATTCCGGTTAGGAGCCGTTCGCTCGCTCGGCGAAAGGCCAAAGCAAATCCAACTTTACAGATAAATGTCAGACAAGCAAGTTTCTAGAAGATCGTCGTCACTACTTCGTACTATATACGTTGTTCCGAATCATTTATAGTTTTTTCCTTTTTCTCTCATCGCACGGTGAAATCGAGAATCGCCGACCTGATTTCTCAAATTCGATCGGGACTTTTCTTATCACCAGCGGTCAACGTCGAAGCACATATGTTCGCTTGACGACCTCTCCCTAGCCACGATCTTTGCCTCTCTTCGGCCTTTACTCAACAACGAGATCTGTTTCCACGGTACCTTTTTCATCTGATCTTTTACCCTCGATGTTTATTCGCTGGATCCGTGGAATTTACTTTCAGCAGGGCTGTTTCTTATCGTCTTTTCTTCTTGGGGGCTATTTTGGTGAATTGATGCGACGCTGAGTTGTTTCTAGGTTAGAGTCTTAGTTTTGAAAAGACTTTTCTTCGATAGTTTGCAGTTGATGTTTGCTGTAGTTAGCTATCATAGGTAGTAGCTTCAAATTTAGTACAAATTTAGCAATTTTAGCATACCTGAACCTCTTTGGAAATCGTTTATTTGATCATGTGTAGTAAGACATCAGAATGATGGATTATATGGGTTTCTTTTTATAGACTAAAGGAAGATGTCGACTCCAGCAAGGAAGAGGTTAATGAGAGATTTTAAGAGGTTGCAGCAAGACCCACCTGCGGGTATAAGCGGAGCCCCACAAGACAATAATATCATGCTCTGGAATGCTGTCATATTTGGGTAACCGAGCTAAGAACCGTAGATACTGACCAATTATTTCTCTAACTTTGTCATGTACTTAGACCTTTTTGTTTCTAAACTTGCAGGCCTGATGACACACCATGGGATGGAGGTAAGATTATGTTATGCTATTACAATTTGGCAAGAAGCGTTTCTCTTGAAATTATGATTGTTATAGTGGTGTTCTTAATTCTCTTGCTTGATTCTATCAGGTACTTTCAAACTTTCACTGCAGTTCTCTGAAGATTATCCAAATAAACCACCAACAGTTCGGTTTGTGTCACGGATGTTCCATCCAAATAGTAAGTTATGGAGATTACAACATGTATTTTCTCTCCACCTAGTTTGATTCTTAGCTTATGGCCAACTAACGTTCATCTTCTCTACCTACTGTGCAGTATATGCAGATGGGAGCATCTGCTTGGACATTCTACAAAACCAGTGGAGTCCAATATATGATGTCGCTGCTATACTTACGTCTATCCAGGTAATATTAAAATAGCAACATCTCTTAATGCCTTTAAAGCTTAAAACTACTCTTTTCTTTTCTAATCCATTTTGCTCTTTGTTATTGCAGTCCTTGCTCTGTGACCCTAATCCGAATTCTCCTGCAAATTCGGAAGCTGCTCGGATGTACAGCGAAAGCAAGCGCGATTACAATAGAAGAGTGCGTGACGTTGTTGAGCAAAGCTGGACTGCTGACTAGTAGTAGTTAGTTGTAAGCTCTTTGTTGCTCTCTCACGTGTCTCACAATGTCTCCATCCAGCGACATCTCTCTTCTCTTTTCATTCATGTCTTGTATGTTCAAAACCTCTGAAGTTATTGATGCTTGGTTCAGTGTTACCCAACATCCTTAAAAAAACACAACTGTGTACCAAACCAACTAAATTGTTCACTTTTGTGTATATATATGTATTACAGTTTTCCTGCTAGGTACCATAATTAACTTTGTACGCAAATTACAAAAGGTTGTGATATGGAATGTTTAAGTGTTTGTGGCTTCTCGTTCAATTTCCCATTCATTGCATTATAGTTGCTTTACTTTCTTTGTGACACTCATACGAATTTTACCCCTCACAATCTGGGGCTTGGCATGATATTCACAGAACAGGTATTCGTAGTTCCAACATAATGTTTTCGTGTTTGAGTTGTAACGAAGTCTGGCCTTGTTACAGTGATTTTGTTCTGAAGAATCATTTAACTTGTAGCTTTTGAAGCTCTGCCTATCTTTTGATGGTGATTACATTGATCTTCTTATATGGGTTTCTTTAAACCGTTTCTCCGTTCCCTTCTGCGATGATGAAGATATATTCTTCTTTTTATGTACCACCAAGCCCGAGGTTCCCACTGCTTGTCCATCCTTGCTGCACTTGAATTGTGTACTGCAGATTCCATACAACATCTTCTATCAATGGCCGCTTCCTGTGATCTTCACAAAGACAGTTAACGGCAAACTCTACTGTGGTCCTCAATGACTCATACGCATATGATCCCCTCACAGACGGATCTGCCAAACTACGCAACACCGATGGCTCGTCTCTCAAACCGTTCTCCAGCTGAAGCTTTAAGCTTCCTAATTCTGAAGATGCAACCGCCATTACTTTGCCTGTGATGATCTGAAGTAGTATCACTCCAAACTGGTACACATCTTCTTTCTCTCCATCTTCATTACTAGGGCTTTCCGCTCCAACCTGGAAATCCCTCAAAAGACAATATTGTTCATGAGAAATTATCTTAATAGTTAGAATCTGACTCTTGCTCATCTCTGATCATTTTATACCTTGGATGGTAAAGGAATAGTATAACCACTGAGTTTCACAGTAAGTGTTTCATCAAGTAGGATGTTCTCAATATCCAAATTGTTCCCAAAGATTCCTGGTGCCACTCCTGTGTGCAAGAACTGTATTCCTCAAGCGACTCCTATCGCTATTGACATTCTCTGTGGCCATTTAAACGCCTCTTTCTTTCTCCAATCTGCCAAAAACATTTCCAAATTATTAGTTGCCCAACAAAAGTCTAAATGTTTCTTATAATCAGAAAATCTTTTTCAGGTATTACCGGTGAGGTAATCCCTCAGATAAACCCGTTAGAGATGTATTCTTGGACAATGAAAATGGTGCTTCCGGCATATGGATGATGATCTTGATAAGTTTCAATGCAGTGCCCAAGAACACTGGCCAAATGCATATGCCTTGGCTTTGATAAAACTTCCATTTGTTGAGCCAAATTTTGTATTGAACTCTTCTGTTTCAGCGTAACACATCTCACTGTCACTGCTGAGAAGAAGGGAGGTAACAGAAATTGGTCCAGTTGCTCCATGATCGAAAAATCGATGGATATTGTAGATGCTTTTGGATTTCTAAAAGAGTTCGTGATTCCGAGAGTGATGGCAGAAGAAGTAGAATAAGAATGAAAGTAAGAGAAAGGAATTCAGCATATTCTCAGGAAAACTACAGAGGAAGAAAGACGTAAGACTTTGGCTAGAGAAAGGAATACAATTCAGAACAGAATAAAATCTGTCTAAAATTTTGCTGAGCTAAGTGTGATTTGATTAGTACTAAAAAGAAGTGTTTTGTACATAAAGTCCAGTTTCAGTGGACAGAAGTAATGCTGAGAAGACGACAATAAATACATATCTTATGTGTTTGTTGCTAATCAGTTTCACATTGACAGACTGTTTTACTATTTCGAAGAAGGTGATCATATTAAACTTTTAAAGGAAAAATAATTAGATCCTTAGAATACGTAAAATCAACATGAAATAGTTGACTATTTTATCTATAGTTGATATGTAACACATACATGAATATACGAATAAATGTTACTGACTAAATCTCTTCCGCAAGGTAAATTACAAAATAAAATATGATACTGGCAATGTGGTAATTACTCATTGAGAAATCTACAAATACTTTTTTTTTATTGTTTTTTTAAAATTTGTTTTTTTTTAAAATTTTATACAATGATCAATTAGTAATTATGAATGTTTTAATCAAGCATTACTCGTCAACCATGTGTGGAAGCTCATAAATCGTCTAACGAGCCATTTATTCCGGTTGTTAAAAGCAAGGTATTTTTCCAGTTCTTCAATCTTTTACAGAAAAATTTCATCAAAAATATAATATTTGATCGTAAGAGTTTTTCAGAAAAGGTAAGAAAGTTTTTTCCTTTGAAAGATTACGAGTGAGTAGAGAAATTTTAATAAAAAAATATTATTTTATTGTTTAAAAGATTTCTAGGAATAAAAGAAGTCACGTGTTAGCTGACCCTCGTCAACGTAATGAACGACGTTTTGATGAGATAACGTCGTTAGTGATCCATCCGAAGTCACCGTCGACATAAAAATCTAACGCCGTTTCGGTGTTAGGTAATAATGACATGTCTTAACCAAATCATTTTCTCGTTTCACGTTTACATGTCTTCTTGTCTTATATAACCAAAAACTAATGTAAATCGTACTTATTTTCTTATATCTACCAATCAATATCAAACTAATAATACATGCGAATAATATAATCAAAATAAATAGTAATCATTTATTGTTTCTCCACCTAACGGTGAGATTAAGAAAAGAGTGTTGTTTTGTTAAGAAAGTGTTGAGATTCTAAAAAATAAATGTTCTCTTGGAGTGATCTGTGATGAACTGTCCATTACTTTCTCTTTTCTTCTTTTATTCTTTTTACATCTCTCTATTGTTCTTTTCCAGTGGCCTTACTCGTGAATTGTGATTCTCATATAAAAGGTTATGATATGCAATTTTTAACAAAATATAGTTTGGTTATATAAGACGAAACTATTCCACCAACACTGAAAGTACTAAAATTTCATCCAGAGATCGCTGAAAGCAAATGTTTTTATGTTCAAAAATTCAAGATTTTTAAAACACCAAGTAGCAAAATTTGAGTTAAATAACTCGACATATATGTTTAATTATATTAAAATAAGAAAAGAAAATTGAGAGTTAGCACATCACCTGCAATTATCTTGCATTAGATAACATTAAGCCTATAACGGATATAGATATCCGGCATTTTTTACGAGATTCATATTCGTATTCGGATATGAACTATCCGTCAAAATAGTATCCGTATATATATATATATGAAATTATGGATATTCATAATCCGAACATCCGTAGAATCTTCAGATGTTCGGATGTATCCGTATTCGTATTAATAACCTGAAAATCATAAATTCATTGCCAAAAATATAAAAACAAGTAATGTAAGCGACTTTGTATTGTTTTTATCAAATCAGTCTAATGAATTGAAGTTTAGAAACGAAATTAGTAGCCATGGTCGCATGTTTTGAGCTTAGATTACAGGAGCTTGGCCGTATTTCTCTGCTGCTGGAAGCTTTTAACTTCTCGACCTTCATCAAATTCAATAATCACAATTATCTCAGAGGTTGATAACACGACATATGTTGAGATATTCACATGTAAAGAACATAGTTCTAGGCTACTTGTATATCTTCTAATCATCTTAAGAGATTGGTAAAATAGCAAAAAGTTGATCAAACATTATAAGTTAAGTGAAAGATAAGCAAACAAGATACTAAATCACCTCTACACCAATGTCAACAACTTAGACAAATAACACATAGCCAACAAATACACAACCATCAATCACCCACGTTACAAGTAGGAAAAACCTTACAAACAAAGAAGACAACAATGGTAAGATCATAAGAGATGATATAACAAGAACGTGAATCATTAATTTAAGAGATGGAATGCTTAGAGCATCTCCAAAAAAGACTCTATTTTGAAGTTTCCCAAATTCTATATTTGGAGTTTCAAAGTGTTTTTCTCCAAAAGTAAAACTTCAAAACTTACTTTAAAACTATTTGTATTTTATACAATCGTCTTTATATATAACAAGAACGTGAATCATTAATTTAAGAGATGGAATGCTTATAGCATCTCCAAAAAAACCTCTCTATTTTGAAGTTTCCCAAACTCTATATTTAAAATTTCAAAGTGTTTCTCTCCAAAAGTAAAACTTCAAAACTTACTTTTAAACTATTTGTATTTTATACAATGGTCCTTATATTTGTTACAACTAATATAAATTTATAAAACTTTTGATAAATAACTAACACATATATAAAAATATTACAACAATATTAATTAATAAAAACTTACATTAAAATATAAAACTAGAAATAAAAATACATAATTAAATATTACATCACAAAAATTACCATATTATTGCATAAAATTATTTCCGTAATGCTCTCATATGTGGTAAACTAGTGCATTTTGTAGTAAGAAATGACTCTCTTTATTTTTAATTTGTAGATTACGAGCTAAAAATTGTTGAAAACGGAAATCTTCATTTTCCGCCATTTCAACCATTGCTTCTGCCACTGATCTTGTATCTTTTATCAGTGCATTGATATCACTTTGATATCATCAAATGAAGAAATCTTTAATCTTTTAAAAGAAAGTTCAACAAGCAGGAGAAACAGTCATGCGATGATTGAATTGTGAATGCAAAATGAAGCAAAAAAGTTAGCTTTAAAAGATATAAAAGAAGAAAATAAAATATTGCTAAAAGACTTAGCTTCTATCGGTGATATTAATACTCGTGAGTACATTCGTTCTGAACAAGAAAGAATTGTACAAAAAAGATGTCAAGAACAACAACAACAACCACCTTCGGTTACACAAAATTTGTTTGCACAATATTTTGAAAATATTGGAGTTTTCGGAGCAAATTTACCAGATTACTAGTGTTTGTAATCTCCATGTACCTTTCTAAAAGATTTTTTTTTATTAAGTTTGTTTTGTTATATTCTTGTTGTCTATATCTACTTTTAAAATAATATAAATCTTGTTTTAATTTTATTTTATTTTATGTGTAAAACTTAAATTTATAAAAATAAATTTAAAGATTTATGAGATATAAAATTTTTTAAAGATTAAAATGAGAAAATATTTAAGAATCATAAATAAAATATATAATTGTAAGGACCAAAATGCAAATAAAAAGATGAAACTTCAAATTTGAAGTTTTGAATAGTGACACTCTATAATTGAAGTTTTACTACCTAAAATTTCAAATTTAAAGTTTTAAAATTTTTTTTTGGAAAACAAAAAACTCTATATTTGAAATTATAAAGTGTATTTTGGATATGCCTTAACTTTTATCTTTGCAAAATGGTTTTGACTTTTGAGATCCTACAAACTATAAAGTAACACTAAGCCACTAACTATTTAAATATTTATAATCAAAGCAACTAGTCCAAAAGCCATTATTGATTACTTATTAAACTAGATGATCGGAAAAGCAACAAGTGTATTACTCTTGTTTTTGCATAGGGATTCAAACGCAATCCCTAACTAAGCTCAAGCATATGATTTGGTAAATAAACCACCAGAAATTACAATCACATAAACTACTTAAATTGACATGGAATGGAATGTGATTTCTCCAAGCAAATTTGACTACATTTGGCAGGTAAGATACATGACGGAGCACCTCTTTTGCTAGAAGCAATAGTACAATGGACCTTTGCTGCACAATCAATGCCGTCTCACTTCGCAACCATTATCCTCAGGCATAAATTTAACATTAAACCCAAAAAAAAAAATTGACATGGAAGAGAGATGTTCACACAAACAAAAAAACCTTTACAAAATGGGATTAGAGAAAGCAAACAAACCTCAAAAATTTAGGTTTTTGTTTGAAATCAAAACTTAAATTGCTCAATACAACGATCAATACAAACAAATAGGAAGGCTCATACATGATTCTAGAAAGCAGAGTGATGAATTTCATTGAGAAGAAGCACTGATTTAAAGGAACTGAAATTAGTGATGGCTCGATCTTTTGCGAAGATGAAAATTGTTTTTAGGGTTAGATGAATATTGTTTTTTGGCGGTAACTGTTTTTTCTAAGTGTGATCTTTTGCGAAGATGAAAAGGTATTGGATTTTGGTTCATAATTCATTCAAGGCAAAAACAAATTTGTTACATAAAAGATATTAATGGGCTTTCAATTCACTAGGCTTGGCTAAATATATTAATGAGTGTAGTAAAAACGGATATCAGTATATCCGCTCAAAAATTTGGTACTATATATATATATATCCGTACCCGTTCGATTTAGAAAATTATTATCCGTATCCATTTTGATCGGATATACATTTTTCGGATCAATTTTGGATCTGGATATCCGCTGGATATGATATTTAATCTCAGAGCTAGACGAAGAGTGCCATAATATCATTTAATATTAAATTCTTTTACATTTAACAATTTTATAAAATAATTGTTATTAAGTTCATATTGTGGGGTTATAGGCGTGTTAAATTTATACTCACCATATATAACCCACTCATTTGGTCCAATAATATATATCTTAAGGCCCAATGATATATGAGATATTTCACCAAAATTATATATCAGATAACAAACATCCTTCTATTTTGTTTCTCTTTGGTAAAGGGGCGGGAGTAAAACACTCCCACTATTTTATGGGATTGTTTTTAAAATGATCTATTGATTTTTGTCAATGAGTTAAATAACCCTTTTTCCAAAACTTGTCCAATATATCCATATTTGTTCAACTAATTTCGATTAGGCCATTTTTTTTGTTTAATTAAAGTAAGACATAAAATGACCAAAATTTTCATACAATCTTACTTAATTTTCAAAGTGTCATATTTTCCAATTCTCCCACCCACCATTAACAACAACAAAAAGCTCTAAATGCACATTTGTCTAGTCATATTCGACATCTTAATACTCATTCCTCATCTTCAACCATATTATCTTTCATTTTCTCTTCATTCCAGTCCTATCCATAAACTTATCTCATTTTCATTTTAACTTCTTCAAGTTCATAAAGATTTGATTTTTCAGTGATTTTAGAAGCTAAGAGTAAGGATTTATGGTTTAGTTCGATATTTTGGGCATTTAAATAAGGTAACTAGAACCTTAACTCAAATCTAGCTAATTTTTGCATAATTTTCAGAATATAATAGAGAGTAGACTTCACGTGAAGTCTATTTTTCCATGAAGACTTCACGTGAAGTCTACTAGTCAACACATGAGTTAGTTTTGCATTTGACCATTTTCTGGATCGGAGAGTAGACTTCATGTGAAGTCTGCTCAATCTTGTTTTGATACAAAAAATGAAGACTTCACATGAAGTCTACTAAAATCTGAGACAATTTTGCAATTGACTAAAAGTTTGACTTTTACGTAGATTTCAGATGAAGTTTGCGAAAAACTCGCAAACTTCAATTAAAGTCTTAATCCAAATATGTTGCAAATTTCAAGTGAAGTTTGTGTTGTCATAGACTCCAAGTGTAGACATTTGTACTAAAAGTCAAACTTAGTCAATTGTAAAAATAACTTATGTTTTCAGAGCAAACTTCACATAAAGTCTGCGACATAATGTCAAATCTACAATTTCCATCGAAAACTAAGTAGAATTTGGGTGAATTCTACTAATTTTTTTCAATATTCGGAGTAATTTCAAATCTAACATCCTGAGAAAGTAGATTTGACATGGACTATGCACCAAAAATGTCAACATTTGGTCAATTATAAAAAATAATGTAATGAAGTTTGTACGTGTACATAGTAGATTCACATGAGGTCTACTTTTTTATAGTAGACTTCAATTGAAGTCTACGTTTTATACCCGCAGACTTCACGTGTAGACTTCATGTGAAGTCTACGATGTTAATTTTAAAAAAATGCATTCGATAGTCTACTCCAAGTAGACTTTATGCGAAATCTTTTACGTTAATTTATGCATAAATGCATTTAAAGCATGTTTAATTTTTTCTTATATTTTTATATAGTTTTTCTATGTGTGTTTGATATTGTATTTTTTTATGTCCATGTTTAACATGTTTATATATTATATTATAGTTGTATAAATTTTAGAAATAATCTATGTAGTTAGCTCATTGAAAGTAGACTTTAGATGAAGTCTCCATCGCTATTAGACGCTTCATCGAGTTTTTGTTTTTCTAATTCTAGAGTTTTTCATTTCCTTACAACTTTATATTTTGGCATATGATGTATAAATCATGCAATTTTATATATTCTTATCATGAATTGTGAAAATAAACACTTCAACAAATTAGTCTATGTTGTTTTTAATTCAACATTAAATTTAGACAAGACTATTCAACATAAAGAATTAAAAACTCGAATAGAAATATATCATTTACATGCAAAATTCTTTTGTATACATCATAAATGAGAAAATGAAATGTACATAGACTATGTGCTTAATTAACCACTCAAATATAATAACAAAACTATACTTAATTAGCAAATCGGATGACAATCGTTAAGCAAACAAAAAAATTCAAGTATGGACCATCATCATCTTCTTCGTCTCTTGTCATTTATGAAAGCATTCGCAAAAATTTTGGCTTGTCCATCTCTATGAGATTCTGCATACATAAATCAAAGAAAACTAAGTTTATTAAGTACTATAATGAAATCAATAATACTTAAGATAGTTTAAAAAGTCTTCTTAAGAAACCTACTTAAAAGAACCAACAAAAATACTTGATAAAGATGTAATCTTTAACAACAAAAAATAAAAAATTTTGATTTTTACACAATTTTTTTTATTAAAAATGTAAAATTTGAATAGAAAATGTCAAAAAAAATCAAAGCTAGAAATGTAAAAATTATAAAAGAAAAAAACTAATCTTTCTTATGAAAGTCACTAAAATCGTGATCATTAACTAGAAAATACCAAATTTTCAGAAAAATACAAATTTTTTAATAGAAAAATTTTAGTAGGTTTTCCTTAAAAAATCATATAAAAAATTTACAATTTTAACTAGAAAATACTAAAAACTAGAAATTTTCACAAGATCTTGTTTCAAAAAAAAAATTTACCTAGAAAAAATCAAATTTACACACAACTATCATTATAAATGAAAGTTTTTCACAAGAAAAATTCAAAAACAATTTAGATTATATTTTTCTTATCATATTCATTAAAATTATAATATTTAACTAGATAATTTTTAAAAATATGTTTTTTCACAATATCTCATTTTAAGAAAAAATTACTAGAAAGCACAAAAGAATCAAACTTTCACACAAGTTTCATTAAAATGAAATCTTTCACAAGAACGACTTCTTGCACAATGATAACATTATCCGAGCTTAAACGACCATGGATAAAACTCGACTGAGCTGGCTCTATTAAACATGGCATCAATTGCTTCATTCTCATCACCATTGTCTTTGTAATAATTTTGAATAAAACATTACAAAGACTAATTGGTCGAAATTGAGACATTTTCTCTGGCTTAAGAACCTTCGGTATTAATACCACTAAACCATCATTCGTTCCCCCGAGTAAAATTCCTATTGCAAAAAATCATGACACAAACTCTACAGTTGAGTGGCTCAGTGTATCCTAACAATGTTGATAAAAAATTGGTTGGTACCCATTCGGCCCAAGCCCTTCATAGCTCCCTGTACTCCGTATCACATTCTCTACATCCTGTAGAAATAAATCTTTATCTAGCAAGCTTAATTCCTCATGTGATAACCCATCAAACTTAAGAGACATAAAGGCAGGTCTATCATGTTGCACATCACTCATCGAATATAATTGTTTATAGAACTCCACCTCCTTATTTTCAAAAACCACATGATTTGATATCCACATACCCGAGTCATCTTTAAGAGATTCAATGTGATTTCTTCTTCTTCATAGATGTGTAGAAATTTTTTTGTGTTTTTCTCACCCAGGAAAATCCACTTCTCCATTGACTTCTGATACCAAACAAGTTCTTCTTCTAGAACCACTTCTGGTTCTTTAATTAGATCCACTTCCTTAGTCAATAAAGAATATGTTCGATATGTATCAAGTTCCGCATGCACATCTTCAATATCACTCAAAAGTTGAACTTTGCGCCGATGAACATTGTCAAACACCTCTTTATTCAATTTCCGTAAAGTAACATGAAGTCCACATAGAGCTTGTAGAGTACTCACGTCTTGGCTCCATGAATCCGTTAAGAAATCTCTGAAACTGTGATGTATGAGCCAAGCCGCTTCAAACCAAAATAGTCTCTGACTCGGATCCATATTCACTTCCGGATTCAGCTCTAACAGCAAAGGTGCATGATCAAAAGAGAACAATGGTAGGTGTTGTACCGTTGCATCTTTTCTAGTGGGCTCTCATCTCATTACAACAAAATACTAATCAAGGCACTTTACAATATAATTAGCCTCAAATCATCCACGCTTCCACGTGAACCCTAAAACTTGAAACCCATGTCCACCAACATGTTTTGATTAATCCAATCACCAAAAACAAGGGAATTTGGTGATAGACGCCCATTATCACCAATACGTTCATCTAGTCTCGCAATTGAATTGGAGTCTCCTCCAATGAAAAGCGGACCATGTAGATGTTGAACAACTCCAGTGAGCTTGTACCACAAACCACTACGACTCTCCCTGACAGAGCTGCATAAACCACCACAATATGTATATGTTATTGTCCATTACCAATTATCATCTAAATGAACTGGTCTGATGACTCTTCAACTGTTATCACACCAATTCCCTCACGCCACAAAATCCATAAACCACCATTTGACCAACCGCATATATCCGAAATGAATGTTCAAAACCCAAATCTTGACCAATATGTTTAACATTATCAACCCCAACATGTGTTTCAAAAACTGCTAAAACATTCGTAGCATATCGCTTCAATACATATCAAATAAACCTTCAAAAATTGGGTTTATTAGCCCCTTGGCATTTCTAAAGTAAAACATTCATCATAAGATATATTCGCACAAGGATAATTACCGGGGCACACCATGAGGTTGTACCCAAAAACTTATCCGTGTTATCCATACCAAGCGTTGAGGTTTCAGCCGACATCACTATTGTCGTAGTTGTCTCTCTTTCTTCTTATATAGTTTATGCTTGCTTGTGAATCACGTCAATGGCGCTGGCAGGTAACTGAGGCTCAATTACATTTGTAACAGAGGGCGGACTCAAAACATGAGAAACAAAATTAGCAGCACTTGGAGATAGAACCTAAACGGACTCATGAGCACCATTCACACACAATCGTTTCATGGGCGCTGCATTTTCAATATTCTCCAAAGTCGGACCAAAAATCATATCACGAGCCAACAGAGGACTATTCTTCTTGCTCGTTGATTTAAAGGAACCTAGAGGTTTTTTACTTTCGAAACGCTTCCCCATCAAATTTTTTTTTAGACCTTGGCGTACAAAATTAAAATCCCGTCATAAGCAAATTTCACCATGTGCTTATGTACTTTTCACTCCGGTACCTGAAGCTAGTTGCATTGGAGATTTATTCTCCTTGTTATCTAAAGAAACAGCCTTTAACACTTCCATCTCATATGAGCATTGATCAACACATAGACCTTGAAACCGACTTCTCCCTCAATACTCTCAACACCCCTTTCTCTTTATTTTTGGAAGAAGTAACTTTAAGAAGAGTGGAAACATTACCTCCCTTGCCACGACATCTTACCTGCGTGAAGCCATCATCAGATTAAGCAACTACAACCTTTGGTAGTGACGACACGAGCAAAGATGAAGGAATAACATGTGATGTCACAACCTGTAAGGAAACATTACTACCAACCTCTTTAAGTGCATGTGGGAAATACTGGAGCGAATGTACAAATATACCACACCATGCAGAAATATTTGATAATCCTTCATATAACACAAAGTATTTATGATCATTTACTATGACTGATCCCTTCAAAGGAAGAGATAAATAAACCTCCACAGATAACCTCGTAAAGCGCCCAAGAACAAAGTTGAAGGTAGAATCATCAACTCGAATCGGTTTACCAAAACCTTACAATCCTTAAGAGAATCGAATCATGATACAAATATATCAGCAATTGTTCAATGCGGATCCAAATTGGAGTAGTTCTAATTTCACTATGACACAAATTAAAGCTTGGGGACCAAGCTTGCAATAGGAGATAACTACTGAACATTCTCTATAGCTCTCTGTGAGTGCAACTAGGTAATCATTCTCACAACCAAAGCATAATAGGAAAAAAAATTTGTGGTAAATCAATGATGTGCATCGCGCCTAGGAAATTCCAAATCTCGTGAAGTTTCTTTGTCATAGCAGCAATGTTCACGCTTCTTCCCCAAAAATTTAACATACAAACAATTATCCCACAAAGCATACATGGCTTTAATCACATCCTCCCCAACCGAAACAACTACTTCTCCCGATTTGCATTGGGAGAAAACGACACTCATCCTTGACTCAACAAAATCTTTTGATACTAAAAAATTGGATTTAAGCCACCTCCAACGCGAGTTTTCGACACCATCCTTGCCCATGACCACTGAGCCACAAGCGGAACACTTGAAACACCAGCCTCCGTCGTCAAGGCTTTCTTCGTAAGCACATCTGAAACCCTAGCATTCGATTCCATCTCAACATTTTTCGTCAAAATCCTAACTTCCGACTCCAACCAAGCTACCTCCGTCACAATCATCCCAAGTATATCTTTCTGTGATAAGCCTTTCACCAATGAGTCGACCATAACCGTATTTGTTACCTTTAAAGACACTAAAATCGTTTTTTCGCTATTATATCATTTTTAATTTTTTTAACTTTTCAAATTACAAATATACCCACGTCTTTTTATTGAATTTATTTTAGTTAGATTTAAGATAAATACACTTTTATCATGACTTCGATACAATTTAATTTAAATAATTGATTTGAAGTACAAGACAATTGGATTTAGCGGAATAACCACTTGGATAATAACACCCTTAATTGCCATTTTTCTTTTGAAATGTTATCACTTTATCAACGTTATGATCCAAATTAAAGTGAGGGTATATCTGTAAATCCAGTCCATTTGAGTCCTTTAAATGGGCCCAGAAAGGCCTAGTTAAAGACTTTGCCAACACATCATTACAAACGACGTCACTTTGTACCCAAACTTCTTTTGTCCATCCCTTACATTCTTTAATTAATTCATTTTTCTCTCTTTTTCTTCTTCTTCTTCATCTACTTCTTACTCTTCTTCTTCTTTCGCTATCAGTGGAACCGTTGGGGAGAGCCTAATATTCACTGTGAGCTACTTTGCTTTTTAGATCACTGATCTTGTTGGCGACTTTTAAAGAAAACATTCGAAAATCTAGCTACGTGATCGTTTAGCAACACTCAATTCTCTGAGGTTGACGTTTGAATTTCTTATTCCACCATTTTAGAAGTATTTTATGCTTTTGATTTTAACCCAGATCTAGCTTTTTACCCTTCGTCATTATGTTTAGTCTCTGATCGTTGATTTCTCTTTTTCCACTTCCTCAGCTCTGAATTTGTTCAAAAGTTTTGATTTTTGTTTTGGTATTTTGCTCAATTGGACCCTTCAACGAATTTATAGGTTTTCTTTTTTTGTGTATTGTTTTTTTGCTGGATCTTCATGATTTTGGTATTCTGTCTTCAAGATCTCCGCTTTTGTTCACTTCATTTAATGCTTTTATGACTTCGGTTGCTTTGTTTGAATCTCTAATCTTTTGATTCATGCTCTGTTGTCTAATATCATTGAACCTACCACGTCAGCCCGTGAATTGTGGTACAGTCTGCTTCTAGGGTTTATATTTGATATTTTAGAGAGTTTATGCTTTTGTATTTGGGATTTGATACCTGTCAAAATAGGTTTCACCTGCAGCTTCTTTGTGTTCATTGAAATTCACAGAATTAGTTTGTTTCTTTGTTTGCGAAATTCACACACTTGGCTTGTTCTTCTGCAGGTCTCTATATATAGCAACTTACTATTTCAGACGGCATCTTGCTCTATTAAGAATGGGAAAGACTCCTGGAAAATGGATCAAGACTTTGCTTCTCGGGAAGAAGTCACCAAAGTCGAATTTGGAAAACGGAAGCGACAAACTGGTAAGAATACTGGATTTTTGATTACTTCTTAATAAAAATGTGGACAAAACTGTAATGTTGTTCATGTCTGCAAAGAAATCTGCGAAGAAAGAAGACCAGGTGGTATCTGAGACAGAAGATTTTTCAAATTTACCGGTTAATCCTCCAGTGGTTTCATCACAACCAGTTTCGACTCCTACTGCTCAAGATGATGTTTCTCCAAACAATGGTGATGAGTCGAAGGAAAATATTGAGTCAAGGAATGACTTGGAAAAACTCGAGCTAGAAAATGCTGCAATTAAGGTTCAAGCTGCCTTCAGAGCTCATCAGGTACTTATTATATGCCGTAATAAAGACAAATCTACGTGAAGAGACTTGAGACTTGTAAGACTTTGGTAATGATGATGTTTTGGCTTGTCTACTGAAGGCACAAAGAGCGTTTCGAACCCTTAAAGGTATTATCAGGCTGCAGGCAGTGATCCGTGGTCACCTGGTCAGAAGACAAGCCATTGCTACATATTCATGTATATGGGGAATTGTGAAGTTCCAGGCTCTTGTTCGTGGCAAGAAAGGTAGATCATCAGACAATGGGATTCAATGTCAGAAAAGACATAAGGTTGAATCTCTGTATCACGCCTTAATGACATAGTTGGCTGATTTTATTGGTATGTCATGTCTATATTCAAGCTGTAATTTTCATTCTATTAGGACGCTGGTGATTTAGAAGCTCTGCAGTCGAGCTCATGTAGTTGGATGGTTAATCCCACAAAGTTCGCCATTGTTGATAAGGTATTATTTACTTATGTTTCATGGCGCTTTGTAGAATAATAATTTCCGTAACTCCTGCTCGTCAAACCTGGATTTACCAATTCTGCAACACAACGCTGGCTATTTGTTTCTCTGGCTTTACAGCTTCTAGTTTCTTCACCATCTGCATTTCCTCTGAAGATCCAATATGGTCCCGAGGAACCTAACTCAGCTAAGGTTTGGCTTGAACGCTGGACACAATTGCAAGTTTGGTCTTCTGGTTCACGAGTAGCTAGGATTGAGATTCCAAAATCTCAGTCAAAGAAACGAAATTATCAAGCAGTGGTTGAAGCAGAAATGACCAGGCCAAAGCGAGGTACTAAGAAACTATCTGTCCCAAAGAGGGAAACTGGCTCTAGCCATTCTACGGCTGGAAGTGGTAAACCTAAACGAATTGTGAGGAATCCTTCCATGCTTAGTAAGGATCCCCTGAGAACTGAGAGTGACAAGGCTAAGCCCAATTCGAGAAAAAGTAGAAGTGCTTCAAAGGAGGGGTCTCCTTTGGAGATCAAAGATGTGAAGCCCAATCCTAATGTTAAAAGGTATTCTCTTTCAAACGGGCCAAAGAAAGCCACCCTTAAATCTTCTGAGAAGAAGAAAGATTTTGCAGCTTCTGGGCAGATAGAGCCAGAAGGGAAGGTTCTTAAAGAAGGAGACAATTTTGAGTTTGCTGAAAAGGAGAAAGATACTGCTGATTCTGTGCAGATAGAGACTGAAGGGGAGGTTTCAGTGAAGGTTCTTGAAGGAGGACGAGACAATGTTGAGGTAGCTGAAAATGAAAAAGAAACTGCCGATTCTGTGCAGATAGAGACTGAAGGGGAGCTTTCAGGGAAGGTCCTTGAAGGAGAAGACAGTATTGAGTTTACTGAAACGAAGAAAGATACAGCTGATGTAGTTCCCAAAGAGTTTGATGCTTTAAAAGATGAGAAGTCACAGGTTTCTGATAAACAGGGGGAAGATGAACCCAAAACTGGAGTGACTAGTGATAAAGCTGAAGACCTCAAATGCTCAGATGTGAAGGTAAGCTCTGAGAATGATAATGTTGGTTCTGGTAACACGAAGCCAAGTGAAACAGGAGTATTGCCGTCTGCGAAAATTGAAAATCAAGATGATGGAATTACTCATAGCAGGCGGAAAATCCCCAGCTACATGGCCCCGACTGCATCTGCAAAGGCCAGAATCAAAGGAGAGTACCCTACGGGGTATTTCCAAGAGAAGACTGAGAAAAATGGGGCAGTGAGACGCCATTCGCTGCCTTCTCCAGCCAATGGTAAGCTGAATACTACTACTATGTCTCCAAGGGCTCACAAACTTCTCCTAGCCTCAGCCAAAGGATCCATAAATGGAAACAAATCTTTTACTTCGTCCAAGGACATAAGTGGTAAGCAAAAACTCAATATTACACAAATTCCTTTAAACTTCATAAGCTTCACTCAGATTAGTAAAATATTAACCCATTTTGTTCTTGACTGTTTCAGGCAAGTCAACCAGAACCGAGTGGAAACGGTGAAGGTTCAGGCAGAAGAGAATGTCATCTCATCGTCCAACTCAATTACTTACTGTGTTTCTTCTGTAATTTGGTTTATTTTGGTGAGTTTAGAGTGTTTGGTAGAGTTCATGTTTATTACATCTATATGTTGCTTAAGTTTACTCTGATACATCTGAAGATACAAAAAAGTTCGAGTAAATAGCCTTCTCTGTATAAATATTTTCATTGACTTCACTCCATGTAACACAGACAAACCTGAATCTCAAAACCTGCAGTTTACATTTATTATTATACATACAAGCGAAGAGCATGAGCTTTTTTCTCACATCAAATGTTTTCATCTTACACGCGGAGATTGATTGTAAGAAGGCAAAGGTGATGCACCAGGAGTCATATTCAGCAGAGGCCGATCCTGACTATATCTTACCGGCGATTTCTGTATAACAGAGGAATGATGAGATTTTGGAGATCCCAATGGGGTGTGTTTGGTTCCACTTTTAGCAGCGGATTCTAGCTCTTCTAAGGTGACTAAAACCTCTGACATTTTTGGCCTGCGCTTTGCATCGGGATTTAAGCATTGCAGTGCGAGAGTAGCAGCTGTAAAAGCTCCCTTTTGTGGATATTGACCACCAAGTTTTGTGTCCATTATGCGAAAAATCTTTCTCTTATCACTGAGGTATGGTTTTGCCCAGTCCACAAGACTATATTCGTTTCCGCCATTTGAACTGTCCATAGCACGTCGTCCTGATATTAGTTCTAGTAGCACGACCCCGAAGCTGTACACATCACTCTTTGCAGTCAATCTACCTGTAGTCCATGAAGAAGAGCTTTCAGAAAGTGTCAAAGAGACAAAAACGCTCTTAACGGTCAGAGACTTATGGTTAAAGTCGAAGCTTTTGATGACTTTTTGGAGAAGGATAAATTTTTTTTCAAAATTTAAAGGTCAAAGCGTTTGAAACATTCTTGGAAAAGCCATTTAATCATTCAAACATAGAAACTGATAATACTTGAAACCATACATTGGCTCGTGGATTTATCTAGTTTAATACCACGTAAGCAATTGGTAATGTGAGTCTATAAACCAAACCTGTGGCTACATATTCAGGAGCCGCATATCCATGTGTACCTATGACCTTTGTGGACACATGTGTATTATCACCAGTAGGACCTGCTTTTGCCAAACCGAAATCCGAAAGTTTAGCATTGAAGTCCTGCATTAAGATACAATTCCAAACGGTTAAGAACCTAAAGCAAATCCCAAGAGTGGTTGAAGAGAGTTTCTGCTCGGTATTATTACAGCGTCCAGTAGAATATTAGCAGCTTTAAAGTCTCTATATATCACTTGTGACTTTGACTCATGAAGAAAAGTTAGCCCTTTAGCTGCACCTACGGCCACTTTCATCCTTATCGGCCATGTAAGTGGCTGCGCACCACCTGCAACAACCATTGACCCAATCATTATAAAACACCGAAAAACAGAGAAACATGTAAGATTCATCTTATATTCAAGATATTTCAATGGAGAAAAGCATACGTCTAAAAAGATGATTCTCCAAACTTCCTTTTGGCATGAATTCATATACAAGAAGCCGGCTTTCGCCTTCCGCGCAATATCCAACTAGTAAGACAAGATTTGGGTGACTGAGTTGTCCAAGATAGTTTACTTCAGTCTGAAAAATACCAAAGCAATGTCTCAATGTCAGCAAACACACACACATCAGTCACGGTGAATGTGAAGAACATGTTACTAAGAACCAAAACAAGGCGAAAAACGGAGCTTACCAACCACTCTTTATGACCTTGAAAACCTTCAGGCTTAAGTTTCTTAACAGCAACAACAATTCCAGAACCAGGTCGTGAAGCATTGAGAGTCGTTTGATCAATCCATCCTTTGAATACACAACCAAAACCTCCTTCGCCTAGTAGACTATCAGGACGAAAGTTCTTAGTTGCGTTCTTCAGTTCATTGAAAGTGAAAGCTTTTAGATTTGGCGATGAAAGTATCTCCCCTTCTGTCCTAACCCTTGATGGTAATGATCCATAACTGTTATCTGTGTTGTAAGAATTTGAGCTTGCTCCTGAAGGAACAGTGGAACCGCTTGTATTGCTTGAAAGTTTTGAGGCCGACGAAGCTTTTAAAATGATCAATTTAATCATAGAATACCTCATTAACTTACTATGTTTCAATTAATGTATGTAATCAAACAAACATCGATCAGATCAGAAGTAATAAACAGAGCAATTCGAAAGGTTTGACCTTTGACGATCCAGAGAAGAACAATAATAAAGAGTTCACTATTTGATACATCGTGTTCAAAGATTGATCTTTGACTCAGAAAATCAATCGAAAAACCAAATTGGGTATCGAAGAAACTTAACATAGAACCCAAATAAAGCAATACAGGCTTGAGATAAAGTATTTACCAAAATTAGCATGGGAGCTAGAGCTACGATTGCTACTATTCACTTTAGCTGATGAATCTAAGCAATTACCCATTTCGAATACACAAAGCTAGTTAAATTGTCAGAGAGACAAAGCTAGTGTTCTCGTAGAACAAAACTGATTATCAGAAACAAGAACAGAAGCTCGAAGAAGCCAACACAACAAGCTTCGTCTTATTATATCCTTCAAATTTTCACGGCGGCGCAAAGTATTCTTAGCTAAATATAGACGCTAAAAGAATATAAATATTACAACATGGAAGGAAAAATTGAAATCAAAGAAGAAGGAACAAGGAATGTGAAGATCAGAAGATCAAAAGCAATTCAAAGTCGTCATGTCATTTTGTTTTGTGCCCATATTGATATCTCGAATTGACGAATATGTCCTTCAGTCAACTTCCTTTATACAAACATCGGAAAGGATACGTTTGGTAATTGGAGTTAGATCAGGTTACGTCATGCTCACGGTAGGAAATTCACGTCGAAGTACGACAACTTTTTCGGAGATATTCATTCAGTACGCCGAGTGGTAATTACACGGAGGATCGTGTAACCAAAAAGTCGTGTCCACATTTAATTGTCAGATTTTATTTGACGAAAATTTGACTTTTGAGATTGAAAATGTTAAATTAAAAGCTTTTTAGTCTTTATAAATTCGTTTATACTATTAATACCACTACACAATGTTGGAGACATGATTTTAAAAGAACAAAATGAAATGAAACAAGAGTCTTTTTAACATGTTTGATTCTGATCCATTTTATATAATATCCTTTTAATTTTCTTGTTTTCCCATTTCTATCAATCTGAGGAATCATTTAAGATGGCTCAAGTAATAGCTCATAATTGACGCGGAAAAATTAAATTAATTTTAAAATAAAATATTGTTCTTCTTTTTTGGTTGAAAAAAAAGAATATTGTTATAAGTATATGGGTACTTATATAACAAACGAAAAATATATAAAAGAAGGTAAATTATTTCTCACACGTGTGCTTGCTCCTCTCCCTCTTTAATTACAAACATTATATAATATATATATATATGCCTAGTCATAACCCGAGGTGCTCCCATATCACGAAACTAAAATTTAACTTTATCATATTTGTTTCGTGATATGGGAGCACCTCGGGTTATGACTAGGCCATATATATGTTTATATTATATAATGTTTGTAATTAAAGAGGGAGAGGAGCAAGCACACGTGTGAGAAATAATTTACCTTCTTTAATTACAAACATTATATAATAATATATATATATATGCCTAGTCATAACCCGAGGTGCTCCCATATCACGAAACTAAAATTTAACTTTATCATATTTGTTTTTTATACTTTGATATAATGGATGATTTGGCTCCCCATATATATGTTGTATATT